>APFE030766733.1:0-16071 GCA_000404065.3 Pinus taeda | reverse complement strand
AAATAATTTAATCAATAATTGTAACTATTCAAAAAATATAATTATTGAATTTCAAAAAAAAAACAAAACAAAAAACAAAAACACAATTTTATTTTTTTTTAAATTCATTTAATGTAATATTTGTTTATGAACTTTATAGAACTTTAGGAAAAAAATTGCAAAACAAAAAGGTCAAAAAGCTTTGACCAAAACAAAAACAATATAACCTTGTGTTTTAGCGGGTATAATTGGAAAAATTGATTTTTTCATAGCTAATTATGCATTCAAACTTGATGGAAAACTATAAATCCCATATGATGATTCCGTTGAAACATAATCCATTTCTATATATCAATTTAGTCAATAACAACACACCAACTTGATGTTAAATGTATAAGTTTTAATACTTTCAACTGATTTAGATTTTCTTTAATACAATTTTATTTTTCCAATGATTCATTAATTTTTTTCAAATTGTTATTAATGAATTATATTTATTATTTGAAGGTTGTTTGTGACTATAGAATTACAAAGTTATCCAATGGGGAAGTTGTAGCCAGAGGAGAGGAGGATCTTCGGTTTAAAAAGATCTTCACATGCACATTTAAGAGCTTCCTAGTTTGTAAGTAATTTAAGCAAATATATTCCTTCTCATTCATTTTACAAATTTCTTGATGTCATAAACACTCAGGAATAATGGATACCTAGCCACAAAAATGGACTTTGCCTCACATAGCTCTTGTTTTAATCGGTTTAATTACTTATGCCATAACCCGTGTGTGTGTGCACGTGCACTTACGCGTGCGAGGTTTGTAGATTGGTAATGTTGAGTCTTCCTTTTTTACTCAAAGGTCTATTGGTTGGTTGATTATTCTTTTTCACGCGTTATTTTTACCACTATAATCTTTAAATATATCAAAGATTGAATTAAATTAAAATAGTAAATATTTTATCACTTTAAAGTACAATTCATAATAACGATTAACATCACTTAATTAATTACATCTATCTTAAATTTTCCGAAGTGGAGGTCCACTTATAAAATTGCAATGCACAAAGTGTATTGGTCAGAATTCTTCAATTATAAAATACTAATTATAAACCAAAAATGCAATGGAAGGAGTCTTTATCATGCTACAACTTTAAGGATGTGTTATTATGGGATAGTCATAAATAACGTGCAATCTAATGAAAGAATTTTTTAATCGTTGTGGCTAATGGATCTCCACTAACTGACATTGATTAATTGAACTGCATATAGTAAGGTTTGATGATTTTGGTGTTCGTTTCAAGGGTTGTAATAGGACCTATTTGATGACGCTTCCAAACAAAAATGACAAAAATAAAATAAGAATGCATCTAATATATCTTATTGAAATGATGGGAAAAAATAAATATCGAACGTCACACAAAGGGTAATTTAAACACCCCCCCCCCCCAAAAAAAAAAAAAAAAACTTTTCATAAAAAATTTACTTCACAAGCGAGAGATCCAGTCAAATTTATACTTTGCTCCTAGGGGACCATCATTTAGTAGTATATTTTGTAGGTGTTCCGGCTCATAGTTATCCTCTGACCTTTCCTTCTTTCATAATGGCCAATATGAGTGGCACTAGTACAACTACTAAATCTAGGGGTGTCTACATCTTGTCTTCCACTATTAGCGTTGGAGGACTTGTCCCTCCTCTCTCCACTATCTCTACCTCTACGCCAATTTCAGTGGTTGTTGGCTCTACCTTTGCTCCTGGCCCGAGTGGAGACACCCAACGTTCTTACATTGGTGCTTTCCCTTTTGGGGCGCCTTTGATTAGGATTCCTACAATCTCATTCGTTTTCTTGTCTATTATCCCCTCATCTATGCCCAGCATGATTTGTTTTTCGACCCCTTTACAGAGTTTTACTTTCAAATGTAGACATGTCCCTCCTTCAAACCCCACAGTTGGGAGTGGGACTTTTCCATTCCCTTAATTTTCTTCTAGTATTAATCCTTTCAAAGGATTCTCAGGTCAGAGTGGAGGAACTTTTCCATCTTCAAGTGGGTTGATGGGTGGTATCCCTTTTTCAATGTTTGGTCATCCAGGGAGTATTTTATTGCCTCTTATTGGGATGAGGACAAGTTTTATGCATTTTCAAAATGTTTAGAACCCTTACCAAGGTGTTTCCTCTTCCAATGGTCTATTTCTAGGAGGCAACCCCTCTTTGTCTCATGGGAATTACATAAGTAGAGGTTTCCAATCATTTAGCTCAGGAGATCAAGGTTTTAAGTTTAATATGGGATTTTCTATTAATAACCCCTGACAACCTTGTGCCAGTGTAAATATGGGTTGTTCTTTTCCTTTTTACAATCAACTAGGAGACTCTCCTCTTGGGGGGTGGAACCTTGTGGCTCAGATGCATTCACTGTTTCTAGCAACATTGAATTTTCTAGATCTTTCCAAGTTGGCAAACGAGTCAGTCCAATACGATCAAAATTGACTCATTGTCCCTACTAAAATTCCGCCATATATTCCAAAATTCGAAGGTAAGACTGGCGAGGGCATTGTTGATAATATCACCACTTTTCATCTTTGGTGTTCTTTGAACTCTTTAATTGACTATTCAATCAGGTTGAACATTTTCTAACGCAACCTAACTTGAATGTGACAAAGTGGTACATAGAATTAAAAGGGGGATTGTTCTCTATGTTTAACGACCTGATGACAGTGTTCCTGAACCATTTCTAATTGCTTGTCAGGTATGATGTTGGGACTAAGCTCTCGGCTAACTTCAAACAGGGTAAAGCCACTCATATCTCCAAACATATTCAAGAATGGAGGAGAAGGAAGAGGATGATTAAAACATAAATTCGTAATAAATTTTTGCTTGAACAGTTCCTTAAGTCACACCAACCACAAATTTCAAAAGATGTGTCCCTTTCAAAAGTATACATTCAAAAATAGAGTATCTATAGGGTCGAGCATTCGCACTTGATTTATTCTCAAATCTTGTGTCATTTATGATATCTTTCCTGATGCATCGAGACCAAAGATAGACCCAGATAATCTAAAACCAGGACCCCATGCCAATGGTGTGGTGGGATCGCTTAATTCAACCAAGGCTAGTTTGCTCGCAAACCAATTATAGAAAATGTCATTACATTTTCCATTTGCTAGGAAAGCTTGACTCTTTACCCCTTCCCCCTTGCGATCTTTTTTAGTTAATGCAATCCAATCTTTTGTTCCCGGAGGAGGCCAGCAATCCAAAGGGATGAAGAAAGGTAGAGGTAGTAAATGGAACGCGGAGGGGAAGGAGAATGTAGCTAAGCCTAGCATTAGCATTGGTTAGGGATAGAATGAAAAAAAGGAAAAGGTTAATTTCCCTTGCAAGCTCTGTAGGGTGATCATCTTACTCACCTATGCCATAAAATTCAAGATGCTTCGTGCTTGTTGGCACAGTAGGTTTTCTCCAGTCAACCGGTTGTGCTCACTAACCTTTTCCCCTAGGGTCAAAAACTTGTTGTTAGTATTGCTTCTAAGTTTGGACCTGTGAAAATTCTATCACTGCAGCCACTAATTTACTTTTCCTACTTATTTCATCATAAGTTATTTATGAAATTACTTCAACAAACATAAAAATAAATACTGCTGCAGATATCACATCGTAATACAGAAACAAAAATATGCACATATTGACACGGGTATTTTGGACTAATGTCCCCGGAAAAACCCAATGTGGGAAACCTGGTGCAGCAAGGGAGGATTTTATTATTCCGCAATTTTCTTGTACAACAAGGTGCCAAACTAGCTTACCCATAGATAGAAAAACTTCCAGCACTTTCCTAAACCCAACGTAGGCCCCACTGACCTCTGCTACAGCCTAAAACTCTCTACATCAGGCTGAAACCCTTTGCATCAGCCTGAAACCCTCTGCGTCAACCTACTGAGGCTTTGCGCAACCTCTCTGGGATTATGCGTCACTCTTGCAGCCTCTACGTGGATGACACAGGCCCTTCTGGCTATGCTCAGTCTCTGCTGCCTCTGCGTGGCTTCCTCTGGTTCTATGTATGCCTCTTTTGCGCTGATCTCCCGTCTCTCTGTTCCATACTTGTTGCCTCTTAACTGCGCTCCAGACCACTGGTTCAATTTCTCAACAAACCCTACTCCAGAAATTGAACTGACTGGTCTCCCTCAATGTGTTCTCCAAGTGCCCCTCAAGCCTCCTCTTATATTTTTTCTGTTGACATTTCAACGGCCGAAACTAAGTCCCTAATCAACGGCTAAGATTAAATCTAGCTTGATCCATGTCTTTTGGGCCATTCTAACACGGATTCATATTAATACACATTAATATTATATTTTCCCTAAGTTTAAACTTAGGGACTCCATTAAAAATATTAATTATTTTAATATCTCCTGATTTGTTTAGAATCTGCCCAAACCCTTTCTGGGCATTGGATATTTCATGTGCCCCAACATCTCCACCAAATTTCATGGCTAGAGCAGATCCAATGCTACCCCAAATCAACACTCCCTCTTTGCGAAGGTTGTGCTCTAGCAATACTCCTTACCGATTATTACTCTGATCATCTGGCATCGATACCTGTGATGATGCTAAGCCTCCCTGCCCAACATCCTCTGCACTGATGCATCCTGTACTACTGCCCATGGTTCTGCGACTGCCACTGGTGCATCTGTACGACAGCTCCCTCTGCATTTGTGTTGTTGCTAGTCCTTCCTCCCAGCGTTGCATCTGCACTGCACCTTCGTCTGCATCTGTGCTGTTGTTGGTCCTTTCTCCCAACACTGCATCTGCACTGCAACGCCCTCTGCATTTGTGTTGCTAACACACTACTTCTAAAAGGGGTTCTTTACCATCCCCATCTTTTCCTTGAAGTAGTCAAATTTTGATTTTCCAAGGACCTTGGTGAGGATGTCTTCCACTTGTTCCCCTGTAGGAGTGTAGCTCAATTGTACAACTCCACGTTGGACACAATCTCTGACAAAGTGACACCATATATCAATATGCTTTGACCTATCATGAAATACTAAATTCTCAGAGTTTGATGCAACTCTGATTATCACACATGATCCTGATCGCCTCCATATTTCTTTTGAATAGGTTTACCAGCAGTTTTCTAAGCCATATGGCCTCACACAAAGTTGTGCTTGCTGCCATATATTCTACCTCAGACGAGCTCAAAGCCACAGACTTCTATTTCCTACTACACCAAGAGGTTATTCTTGATCCAATGTTGAAATAGTACCTAGAGGTACTTTTCCGATCCACTGAACTTCCTGCCCAATCTGCATCAGTAAATCCACTCGACCTGATATCCTTCCCCTTCTTGTACAAGAGTCCATAATCAACTGTTCCCTATAAATATCTGAGAACGTGCTTGGTTGTTGCCCAGTGAGCCCTCTTTGGTTCCACCATGAACTCACTGAGGGTTTTGACAGCGTAGCAAATATCTGGCCTGGTATTGACTAGATACATCAGGGACCCTATGAGTTGTCGGTATAGGGTGGATCGATATCATTGTCTTCTGATGCATCAATCTTCTTCCAGTTGGTGATCATTGGCGTAGCCATAGTTCTACAGTTTCCCATCCTGAACCTTTTCAGAGTTTCTGTAGCATACCTTCCTTGCCCAAGGAAGATTTCTCCTTTCTGCTGCCAAACTTCCAACCCTAGAAAATAGTGCATTTGTCCCAGATCCTTCATATCGAATTATGTGGCTAGATTCTTCTTGCAGTCTTTAATGAGTCTGGATGATCCTGTCAAGAAGAGATCATCCACATATAATACTAAGATAAGTGGCTCGCTCTCTACGAACAGATAGTAGAGATTCGAATCCGCATCACTCTTGACAAACCCCATCTTCTGCAAGTAGCCATCTATTCGACCATACCAAGCTCTTGGTGTCTGCTTCAGCCCATACAAGGCTTTCTTTAGTGTGCATACATGAGACTTCTTCTCATGAGTTTCAAAGCCCTCTGGCTGTTCAATGTATACTTCTTCTTCTATTACCCCATTCAGAAATGTCGTCTTGACATCCATATGATGGATCTCCCATGCCATCTGGGTTGCAAGAGATATCACAGTCCTAATAGATGTATACCTGGCTACCGGGGTGAAAGTTTCATCATAGTCAATCCCTTCCTTTTAAGCATACCCCTTAGCCACAAACTTGGCCTTGTATTTTTCGATACACTCTCTGCAGCATAATTGATCTTGTATATCCATCTTGAACCTACCACAGATCTGTCTTGAGGCCTTGACACCACCTCCCAGACACGTTTACCATAATGGAGTTATACTCCTCCACCATCGCATCTAGCGAGACCCGACGCTGAGCTGCCTCTTTGAAGCTGGCAGGCTCTCCATCCTAGGCTACTAACCCCTGATACATGTATGGTTGTTTTCACTCCCTTTTACTGTTCCTTGGCTCTCCGATGAAGTTCTTTGCGTCACGCAGAATCTAAAGAAATTCCCTGCTGGTTCTTCCTCTGCCAACAGGTGCTTCTGTTTGCTCCTCTTCCTCATCCTGAGAATCTACCTGATCTAAGGAAGGATTCTTCACTTTCGTTGGTTGAAGGGCATGACCAACGAATCCTCTTTCCACTGCTCCTTGGAAGGCATTTTGCGAGATCTTCTGAAAGCTCTGTCCTCCATGAACTTTACATCTCGTCGTACTACTACCTTCTTGCTCCCTGGAAAATAGACCCTGTATGCCTTAGCGTTCTCACTATAACCTGCCAGATACCCCTTTTCTGCAGTTTGATCCAGCTTCTTTCTCTTTTCTTCGGGTATGCGACAATATGCCAAACTCCCAAATATCCTGAAATCACTGACTTTAGGTGTCTTCCCAGTGAAGACTTTCTCTGGAGTAATCTTGCCCAATGCCTAATGAGGAGTCCTGTTCTGAACGTAGACATTTGTGTTGCATGCTTCTGCCCACAGGAATTTTGGCATATCCTGATCATATAGCATAGCTTTCGTTGCTTCTACAATAGTCATGTTTTTCCTTTCTGCCACCCCATTCTGCTCCGGATTATATGGCATTGTCCACTATCTGCTGACGCCCTCCATAGCGCAATAATCAGTGAAGTCCTTATCGACATATTCTCCACCATTATCTGAGCGCAACCATTATCTGAGCGCAAGATTTTGATTTCTAACCTGTCAGATTCTCCACTAGAGCCTTGAACTCCTTGAATCGACAGAAAACCTCATCCTTGGTTTTCAAAAAATAGATCCAAGTTTTCCTAAAGTGGTCATCAATGAAGGTAAGGGAATACTCAGCACCACTGAGAGCTTTGACGGACATAGGTTTGCAGATATCTGATTGTATCAATCCTAGTACACTCTTGGCCCTGTGGTTGCTCCTAGGAAATGTCGCCTTGGCATACTTTCCTAGAGTGCATCCCCTGCATACATCATCTCGTTTCGTACTCAAATCCAAAACTCCTGTTACAGTGCTCCTGAGAATTCTCATAGCTCTGTGGTGCAAGTGACCCATCCTTTTGTGCCATAGTTCGTTCAAGTCTTTGTCCCCATGAATGCCTATTAGTGTCATTGAAGATTCAAGTTGTAATCTATACAACCGATTACTTTTGATCCCGATCTGCACTTTCTTTTTCTATCTCAAGTGTTTGACGTATACCTTTTCCTTGATGAAGTAGACTTCATAACCCTTGCCTTGTAGTTGTAACATAGAAAGTAAGTTCATCCCCAATCTTGGCACATACAGCGCATTTGTGGCACGGAATCGCTCTCTTGATTCTCCCTGAAAAACTATGGTACCCTTTCCTACTGGGGTACACTTTGCCTTGTTCCCCATGGTGATCTGAAAGTTCATCTTCTCTTCTCGATATTCTGAGAAACACTCCCTGATTCTCGTCATACGCCACGAGGCTCCACTGTCTATATATTATACTTCTGATGATGCAGCACTAGTCATGCACGCCACTTTTTCTTCCAACTTGGAAGCCAACATAGAGAAATCGAAATCTCTCTCTCTTGTGTAATCTTCTGAAAATCTGTGTGAATCCCCTAAGGTGGATGCCTCTGCATCATGGTCTTGACCCATAACTGATTTTGCCTTTCTGTCTCTGATTACTTCTTCTGATACCATGTGAAAATTCTATCACTGCAACCACTGATTTACTTTTCCTACTTATTTCATCATAAGTTATTCATGAAATTACTTCAACAAACATTAAAATAAACACTGCTGCAGATATCGCATCGTAATACAGAAACAAAAATATGCACACATTGACACAGTTATTTTTGACACAGTTAAATGTCCCCAGGAAAACCCAATGTGGAAAAAGCGGTGCAGCAAGGGAGGATTTTATTATTCAGCAATTTTCTTGTACAATAGGGTGCCAAACTGGCTTACCCACAGATAGACAAACTTCCAGCACTTCCCTAAACCCAGCGTAGGCCATACTGACCTCTGCTACAGCCTGAAACTCTCTACGTCAGCCTGAAACCCTCTGCGTCAGCCTACTGAGGCTCTACGCAGCCTCTCTGGGCTTCTACATCACTCCTGAAACGTCTGCATGGATGACGCAGGCCTTTCTGGCTTTGCACAGTGTCTGCTGCCTCTATGTGGCTTCTTCTGGTTCTGCAATTGCTTCTTCTGTGTTGATCTCTTGTCTCTCAGTTCCATTCTTGTTGCCTCCTGACTTCTCTCCAGACCACTGGTTCAATTTCTCAGCAAACCCCGCTCAAGAAATTGAACTCACTGGGCTCCCTCAGTGTGTTCTCCAAGTGCCCCTCAAGCCTCCTCCTATACTTTTTCTGTTGACATCTCAATAGCCGAGATTAAGTCCCTAATCAACGGATAAGATTAGATCTGGCTTGATCAATGTCTTTTGGGCCATTCTAACACGGATTCATATTAATACACATTAATATTTTATTTTCCCTAAATTTAAACTTAGGAACTCCATTAAAAATATTAATTATTTTAATATTTCCTAATCTTTTTGGAATCTGCCCAAACCCTTTTTGGGTATTGGAGATCTCATGTGCCCTGACCTCTCCACCAAAATTCGCGGCTAGAGCACATTTGATGCTACCGCAGATCAACAAGACCCTAACAAGTGGGAAACCAATTTAATTTTAATGAGGGGGATCATTCATCGAATATCTACATGTTTAATTCTCAAGTCGACTTATCAGCTTGAGCCTATGATTATGGAGACCCCAAGTCTTCTAAAGTTAAGCAAGTCTCTGATTCACATGAACCTCTTCACATAGAGAAACATGTGGTTGAATCTATATCTCAGATGTTGAAAGGTTCTGTAAAACACTCCACTTATAATTCCAATGTCAGGGTTGCTCTGAATTATTCCATTATGGAAGATTTAGACTAGACACCATGTGCTATGTCGATATTTAAAGTGCTTTACTCTGCAACGAAGCATATATTCACAACAATTAGAGCTATTGACTAGAAGAATTCTCGATTAACGACAATTGATACTTAAATGTCAGAGTTCAACTTTCTCACCATGTTGCCTTCTAAATTCATGTAGCATATATTAAAAAGACTATATTTTGAACAACGATCGATAAAGGGGCTTCCACATGTGTAAGGTCTCCAGAGTTGGTTTTGTTTCCAACTCTACTAACAACGTTCGATGGACATTAGCATAAGCCTCATGAGATAATTCCTGCCTCTCTGATTGGGTTAGGTTGGAAAATTATTGACATGGAAGTGGAAGTAGTCAATCAAAACTTGACTACAATATTTTATTGGGGCATAATGGGGTATACACAATGTAAGCTATTATTTTGATTTTTTTCTACATATTATACTTCCCTTGTGAAGGAAAAATCCTTACCATTGATCAAATGGCTTATAGCCATATTGACCTAAGTTCCACGTAGATTCCACCATCTCGTTGACAGAAAATTCCTATAAGCC
Source organism: Pinus taeda (assembly GCA_000404065.3). NCBI lineage: Eukaryota > Viridiplantae > Streptophyta > Pinopsida > Pinales > Pinaceae > Pinus > Pinus taeda. The sequence continues at coordinate 6,175 of APFE030766733.1, read as the reverse complement.
TTCAAAGAACTTGGGGGCTGAAACATACTCATCTTGAATTGGCACTTTTGGTTTTCGTTCCCTAGTTGCATATATTAACACTACTTATGCATCTTCTATGTCAATCCCTTGCAAATTTTCTTTTCGAACCAATCATTTTAAGGACCCTTGGATTTTTCCTTCTCCTTCAACCACAATTGAAGAAGGACAATTCATAGTAATGTTTGTTGCATTGATTGTAGTCAAGATCACTTATCAAGTTATCATGAATGACATTACAAACCCTGATCCAATCCCTTCTTCGGTAGAGGATTTGCATTTTGGTATGGTATTCATTTGAGCAACTAACTCAACTTTTTCCATGGATTGTCTTAATATTGGTTTTTCATCTCATGAGTCTATCCTAAAAGCAATGACTAGTCCAAAGAAATCGTGGGATAATTTGCATCATTGTTCATTTTTCTCCCGGGGTTGCACAGGGTTAAATCAAGTTTATCTGGTTCAACTTCATCATCGAGTGCTCACCAACCCTTGAACCCTTTGGCTATCTCTGATATTTTTGCCAAAGGAACATGGAAAACATTTTCAATACCATGCAAGTGAACATTTCTCATGATGTCGACATGTAGAAAATGTCTTTATAGGGGCATATTGTTATGTGGATGGCGTTAAGGTCTATATTGATCTTTTTAAAGAGTTTCATGACGTTTTTTCCTAGTCGTACAAGGAAATGTCAAGTATTGATCTCAACATCATTCCACAATAGATCAAGAATTATGAAAATGCAAAACCTATTCCCCTGAAGCTGCAACTAGTAAATCCTAAGAAGGCAGTTACTTTTAACATTGAGGTAGAAAAATTACTTGAAACTAGCTTCAATTACCCTATTCCTTTTATTGAATGGGTTTCAAATCATGTTCTCGTTGATAAAAAACAAAAAATGATTTGGTTATGCATGGATTTTCGAGATCTTACCAAGGCTTTGTCCAAAAGATAACTTCCCCACACCTTTTATTGACCAAATCATCAATGGATATGCAATGAGTGAAATTATTTCCTTTTTAGATGGATTTTTTTTGCTACAACCAAATAGAAATCCATCCAAAAGGCCCAGCGTAAGACAATATTATATGCGCATGGGGAACTTTTGCATTTCAAAAAATGCCTTTTGGATTAAAAAATGTTAGGGCTACCTACCACAAGGCTATGTTATACAACTTCCTTCACATGAAACACATTACAAAATCTGACTTGGATGATCATCATCCAAGTCAACTATGTCATACACCTTCCATGACATTAAACACATTACAGACGTCGACTTGGATAATGATCACCCAAGTCACCTTCAAAAGATTTTTTAGCGATGTCATTTTTATAATATTAGGTTGAATCTACACAAACATTTTGTTGTGACTTTTGGTTGATTGTTGGGATTTGTAGTTTCGAACAAGGGATTGTGATTGTGATCGATTTTCTAAAGGTTGAGGCAATATTTCAATTGCTTCCCCTAGGTATTCATCAACTTCAAAGTCTTCAAAAAAAAACCTAACTTTTCAAGGAGATTCATCATAAATAACCCTGAAATTACTAAAGGATTTATGTATTGGTTGAAAAATAAAATCTAACTTTTCAAGGAGATTCATCGTAAATAACCCTAAAATTACTGAAGGATTTATGTATTTGTTGAAAAATAAAATCCCATTCACATGGGATGGATGAGTGTGCACAATCACTTTTCGATGCTTTGAAAAAAGCATTGAACTCAGATCCATTACTCAATCCACCTTATTACGGCAAGGATTTCCTTTTGTATTTTGCAGCGACAGAATCTACCATTGGTATGGTTCTAGTTTATGAAGATGATTTACTCATAAAACATGTCATCTATTACCTCAATCATGCTTTGGGAAATCCTGAACTTTAATAGTCTCATTTCTAGAAGTTAGCACTAGCCGTTGTCCACGTTATTCAAAGTCTCATGTCTAGAAGTTAGCACTAGCCGTTGTTCACGTTATTCAAAGACTTTGACATTATAGTATTCTCAAAGGCTTTCACATTATATTATTCTTAATAAAACCATTATGATTGCCAACATTAATTCATTTCAATATGCCCTCACTAGGCGAGCGAGCAATTGGGGGCAAGTTCAATAAATGGACAATTGTTTTGCAAGAATTTGATCATGACTTTAAGTTACCCAAGTCAATAAAATCCTTGATTTTTGCAAAATTGATCTTGAAGCTACCTGAAGAATGATAAAATTAATGACGAGGATTCGTTTCCAAACGAACACCTTTTTCTCATATTGCAAGATCCTTGGTATGGGGATATTTTAATATATCTCCATACTTCGAATTTCCCTCCATCAATCTCACTTGAAGAAGATGGGCAAAGTGTTCAAAATCTTACTAAGAATTATTTAATCATCATTCTCACTTGAAGATTAGCGAAGTGTTCAAAATCTTGCTAAGAATTATTTAATCGTAGACAATACTTTGTATCGTCATGAGATTGATTCAATACCATGTCATTGTTTGACTTATGTGGAGAATGAAAAAGTGTTAAATGATTTTCATGGTAGAGCCTGTGGTGACTTGTAACGAGAATGGAAAATTCATGGTGGAGCTTGCGGTTTTTATCGTCATGAGATTGATTCAATACTATGTTATTGTTTGGCTTATGAGGAGGATGAAAAAGAGTTAAAAAAATTTCATGGTGGACCAGGGTATTTGTAGTCTTCGATTTTTAAAGATTGTGTTGAAGTGGTTGATAATCACATGAAAAATGATGGCACGCTCATCAGGGTAACTCTAGTATTCGATTTTTAAAAATTGTGTTGAAGTGGGTTGATAAATGCCATCTTTGTCAACCTTTCACATGAAAAATGATGGCTCGCTCATCAGGGTATTCTAGTCTTCGATTTTTAAAGATCGTGTTGAAGTGGTTGATAAATGCCATCTTTGTCAACCTTTCACCAGAAAAATGCGCTCTCATCCTGCTCATATTTTTCAGGATCCATTTACCAAGCTTGCCACCCCTAACGATAAGAATTAAGTTTTTTTTCAGTAAGAACGATAAGAATTAAGTTACTTGTGCTTAGTTTTTTATTCTTGAACACTAACTAATATCGAAATATTTATCTTCAGACTATAAAACGAACCAATGGATAATGTTATTTTTATTCCAGTTTACAAAGCTTTCACATCAGAACCTTAACATATCATTAACACATTTTTAATTTTATATAACGTCTTTGATGTTTTTCTTCCTCCCTGTTTACTGAGTTTTCGCCTCAAAACCTAACATCTGTGGATAACAATATCCAGAACCATTAATCTCGTTAATTTTTACATAAACCAGCATAATGTTCGATCTGTCATAACAAGGGCTTAACTTCAACAAGAATCATAAGCTTCATAAAATGGATGCACCATTTGTACCTTTTTATAGGGAATTAGGATCCTTGATTCTCCATGAAATCCACATCCTTGATTATTTTTTATTCCTATCTTATAATGTTATTGTTTTTCAAATTTTTTTTGTGTTTACCTGTAGAGCTTCTAGAGCTGGGAACTCCATACTTTCCGTATATGGAACGGGTATCCTTGTTTTTGCAGGGTTAAGACCTCCAGACCTTTTATTTGTGGATAAATATCCTTGGAATCCTAGGTTCTTTTAAGTAGAAACAAACAGAATGTTCAGACTGTCCTAACAAAGTCTTAACTCAAAGCATATGGTTTTATAAAATCAATCAAGGATTCGTGCACAAATATTCATATCAACGAATTCCTGCCCGTCAAGAATCAATATACATGCTTGCATTTGTATTTTCCACACAAGATCTCAAGAAGAACTTATCATGGGTATATTCAACAAATAATGAAGCCCAAGAACATTCTCATTACAATAAAATCAACTTATCATGGGTATATTCAACAAATAATGAAGCCCAAGAACATTCTCATTACAATAAAATCAACTTATCATGGGTATATTCAACAAATAATGAAGCCCAAGAACATTCTCATTACAATAAAATCAACTTATCATGGGTATATTCAACAAATAATGAAGCCCAAGATATCTGTTGCAATTCATACAAAATATCTTCTAACACTGTACGAGGGAACATCTGGCCTTGAGGCCGCCCCCTCGTATTCTTCAGAAAGTTATGCTCTCCCTGTTCTTGGCCAGACAGACTACCAACAAAGCAAAAATGACTACTAACAACAGCATAGAAGAAAGATAGAAACAACACAAAGATATGTTCAACCAACGGTTACTTAGTACACCACCAATCAGTGGAATGACCAATGATGCAACATTTGACACTACACTTTTAAGTAGATCAAGATGCAACAAAAGGAAAAGACTATAATGAAAATTCATATCTTTTGTCAAATGCCACAACCTCAAAGTGGAACAGCTCAGTATCCTCTAAAGATACTTCGAAATTGACCCTGCTAGTTTCTCTATTTAGAAATAAGTTATTTTTATGGTTCTCAATGATCCAAATCTTTGCAATTGCCTCAAACTCGAACACCAATGTAAACCATTTCTTAGATCACATAACTCTTCAAACAGTTTTTTAACTCAGCAACGTGGATCAGTCTCAATACTTGCTTATTAGCAAATTCTGGAGCAGCAAAAGATCATTGGAAGAGAAGTTCAGAGACATGGGAAAGTAACTTTCCATTAATTCCATGTCTTCGATATTGTAAAGCATCTGCATATAATACAATCTACATGTGAAAATCATAATCAAATCATTAAAGCTAATAAAATATTATCGTATATGGGTTCAAAATCTCAAAACAAAAAACAAAAAAAGTACTACATATTTATGTGAAATAGATCTGCCTTTTTGAGTAAATTTCAGTTCTGGAATGTACCTGAATAGATGAGAAAAGAACAGAGAATCATAGCCAAATCCACCTACTCATGATTATAAACTCAAGTATCTCAGCTCCTTCAAGTATCTCGGCTCCTTCAAGTATTTCAACTCCTTCAATTTGACATGTTGAATGGAAAATAGGATACAGTCCTTTAACTCATTTCTTTCATTTTTGGTAACCGATTTTCATATCCCTGATCTCTAGTGACAAGTGATCTTTTTACTAAAACATCAAACGTTCAAATATGAACAGATGTCTAGAAAATATGAACAGATATCTAGAAATGGATCTTTGAAAAATGAACAGATGTCCAGAAATGGATCTTTGAAAAATGAACAGATGTCCAGAAATGGATCTTTCATTATGTAAAGACAGTGAGCTACGGGCTAACATTCTATTTGTCTTTCTCTTCCATCACTATGCGAAAAGCTTTTTGCTTGTCTTCTTCATAACATATGAACACTGTTGGCATAGTGAAAAGTTTTGGGACTCCTCCACATATCATCACTATCTTCTTCAATTTGGATTGAATGCATTTGTTCATTTGTCTCAGCTGTTTCATTGTACATTTCAGCGTTGAAAAAATCCATTGTTTCTCTACGGAGAAGGCATCTCATCACAAAGGCTTCTGTTTCTATTATACACTCTATATGCACGTCTTTATCTCGTGCAGTGATGAGTAACCTCATTTCTTTTACCTTCTTTATATCTTTAGGGAGAAGCTGTTCAAGTGGATCTCTGTGCAAAACATGGTCAATATAAATTAAACTGCGACAATAAAGCCACACACAGGGAAAAAGCTATCAATATAAATTTTAAATAAATTGAACAGCTACAATAAAGCCCACATACAGGGAAAAAACCTGTCCATATAAATTTAAATAAATTGAACGGTGACAATAAAGCCCACATACAGGGAAAAAAGCTATCAATATAAATTTAAATAAATTGAACTGCAATAATAAAGCCCACACATACAGGGGAAAAGGTATCAATATAAATTTAAATACGATAAGAAAGGGGAAAAAAAGATTTGAAGTGGATCTACATTAATTTAATATGATAAAGAGGCCTAAACGTCAGAATTGATAAGAGAAATGGGAAAAGAGATGTTTCGCCAGTACATAACATAAAACAGAAAATATTATGAAATGGAAAACCATACGAATAAAAAGATTCATTTCAATTTATTTATTTTAAGTTTTATAAAACCTTGAAAAAAATGTGTACATTTCTTAATAGATATACAAGTAGATCTGGAAATTTTAGTATTTTAACATTTTTATCTGAAGAGATAT
>APFE030766732.1:68631-95182 GCA_000404065.3 Pinus taeda | reverse complement strand
CTTAGAATAATATATAGAGAGGTTCCACTATAACTTGCAAGGATTTCCATACACCACTGCACCTAAAGAAGTACTAAAAACTGCCTTAATTAGTGGAATGAAGGAAAAATGGATAGAAACACTTAACTTAATGGGGCAGGGTGATATCTCCAAAGAAGAGTATGTTGACATTGTGAAATTGTGTATTAGGTGTTCATGTGGGAGCAGAAGGATTAAGCTCAAAAGTTGTGATTCACTTAGCAGAACCAGTAGAAATGTACGCGAAGGAGTCACACATGGAGAAATTAGTAACCTATTAGAAAAACTTTAAACTCACATATTAAGCACAACAACTACACATTTGGATGTCTTTGAGGTGCAGCAGAAATAGGCTGAAGAGAACATGCAATAGTAATTTTCTTCCCTCATTTCTGACTAAAGCATGGTCGTAAAGAATGCCCACTGGACATAGTTGATATTTGTGCTATCTATACTAAAGAACAATCGATTAACCATTATCCCTATCTTCCTAGATTGAAGGATGTATTTAAGGAAGTTGAAGAAGATCTAGAACCTACGTATTTTGTGGCACAATGATGACAGTGACAAAACCATCCTATAGGTACAATTCAGGACCCTTCCATGTTTTTTCCTAGATAATATAGTCAACAAAAATTTCCTAGAATATCTTGGCAGTTTTAACAACTTTCCAATACCACTTGAAACCTCAGCCATATCCCCCATCACCTTGGTTAAATTAGTTTTCTTCTGGACCTTCTTGGTTGAACCAACAATATTTTGCACCCCCATGGCAGAATTCGTTAAGAAATTTGTATTGCTCACAATGGTCAAACCAACCTACTCAAGGGCCAATGTGGTCCCAAAACTGGCAGTGACCCTCCAGACCTATCAATCAATCATTGGGTACATTACCTCAATCAATAACATCACTACAACCTTTACAACCACCACTTCAATTACCCCCAAATTCTCCTCCTCCATTATGCCCTATGTTACCTATACAAACAAATCCAATTCTAAACAATAGGCCTATGCAACTTCTAGAAATCCTTGACACTTATGCCTATTGTCCTCCCTCCTTAGAATGTGATGAAATTTGCTTAAGATCTAGCTGACCATTTTTCTAGATGACCCCCAAGGAACTTAGAGAAATCAAAATATGATTTTTTTTCCCAAGAGCAACATCAGTTAGGAAAACCCCCTTCTACTGTGATAATCACTGAAATAGAATCACTTGGTAATCTGACTCAGAATAAAGAACTGAGTAAAATTATAGATGTTTCTCCTCCATTTCCAGAGATATTCTCCATAGTAATACCATTCACATATCCCGAATTCGATCTTGTAGGCGAATTACAAAAGCTGTGTATTAAAATTCCTCTTCTCGAGGCTACTAGAGACATATCTATTTACACTAAAACTATCAAAGATGTATGTCTCAAGAAACCTGTAAGGAAACCAAAGGACCCTCCTACTATCCATGTTATCCAAAAACTTACTGAACTTATCTTAGGAAGGAAGATACCCATTAAGTACAATGATCCCAAAAACCCCATGGTCACCATCTAGGTTCAAGGCCTCAGTTTTCCAAATACTTTAGCAGACTTAGGAGCTTCTATAAACAACTTGTGCCCTCCTTGGAATAAACATGTTAAAACCAACTCCCAACATGCTAGAGTTAGCTAACAGAGCCGTGATAAAACTAGAAGGAACCCTAGATGATATCATTATTTTAGTAGATTCTTGGGAGTATCCTATAGATTTTCTGGTTCTTAATCTTAGAAATAAGTTGGAAGCACACCCTCTTCTATCGGGCATACCATGGCTTGCCACTGTTGATGTGTACATTGGATGTTAGACTCATAGCATGACTATTGCTAAAGGAACTACCATTCAGAACCTTATTCTATATACACCTATTAAACCCAGTGTATCATCTGAAAATATTAAGTGGCTTCCTCTTGAGTACGAATAAGGCAGATTACGTTCACCTCTTACCATTGACAAAGCTCTTATTTTCAAGAGATAGACTAAGGATGGCACAATCAATGGTTTTATCTATTAGCCCTCCACCTTAGGAAATCCAACATGTCAAATATTAAAATACGTACTCGATAATGAATCCCAAGGTGATCCAATGGAGGAACCAAACAATGATCACAAACCTACAAAAAAAGTCTATAAAAGTATTCCTATTGAGATTGAACCAGGAAAAATGGCGAACATTAATGCCAGTCTTGATAACCTCTAGCGTGAGAAACTGATACAAATCTTTCAAAAATACAAGCAAGCCTTTATCTGGGATTATGAAGACATGAAAGATATTGATCCACATATATGTACACACCACATCTACAATGAAAAAGACACTCGAGATATTCGTTAACCAAAAAGGATATTGAATCCACATCTTAGTGACATATTGAAGCAAGACCTCCAGAAACTACTTGATGTAAACTTTATATATCTTACATTTAACAACCAATGGTAATAATAATCTATTGTGGTCCCTAAAAATAATGGAAAATGGAGGATTTGTGTAGATTACACAAAACTAAATAAGGCCACACAAAAAGACCATTTTCCTCTCCCGTTTGTAGACCAAGTCCTTCATACACTTGCTGGGAAGAAATATTTCTCCTTCCTAGATAGATTCAATGGATACAATTGGATTTAGGATTGTTCTAGATGGTCAAGGAAAAACTGTGTTCACCTATCCATGGGGAACATTTGCATACAAAGTCTTACCATTCAGGCTTTGCAATGCACCAACCACTTTTCAGACATAACATTTGAGTATATTTTTCTAATCTAATTAACAATGGAATTGAGATTTATATGGATGTAACAATGGAATTGAGATTTATATGGATGATTTTACTCATGATAGTGAATTTGATGAAGATTTGGATAATTTGGAAAAGGCCCTTTTAAGATGTATAGCCTCTAGACTATGCCTCAATAACGAAAGATGTCATATGCTGATGACAGAAGGTGTAGTCCCGAGACACTTTATTTCTACTGTAGGTATTCAAGTAAATCCAGCTAAAATTGAGGTAATACCCAAACTTTCTTTTCCTTGTAAACCAATAGAGGTATGTAGCTTCCTTGGTTATGTTGAATACTACTATCATTTTATAACACATTTTTCAAAAATTTCAGTGTTGTTTTTGCATTAATTGGACATGTGGAATTCAAATGGACTGATAAGTGTGATATTGCTTGTGCATAGTTGAAGAAGATGGTGTCAACAACACCTATGTCGCGGGGACTAGATTGGAGCCTACCATTCCACATATCTTCAAATGCATCTGATATGTTGATAGGGATAGTTCTGGGATAGGAAAAGGGTAAGAAACCTTGTATAATTTATTGTATCAACAAAAATTTAACACCTACATAATTAAATTACATTGTGATAGATTTTTTTTATTGGCTATTGTCTATTCTACAAAGAAATTATATCTTTATGTAATGGGATATCTAGTTTTCTTGTATACCGACCATTATGCTAGTCAATATTTAGCTAATAAACCTATTACCAATGGAAAAGTGGCTCATTGGTTACTTTTGTTACAGGAATTGACATCACTATAAAGGATCGACTAGGAAAGGAGAACCATGTTGTAGATTTGCTGTCAATAATTCCACTTGATTTCGATTCCTAACCAGTGGAAGATCGATTCTCTGATGAACATTTATTTTTTGTAACTATCAAAACAATGTGGTACGCCAACATTGCAAACTATCCGGTGGCTTGAAATCTGCCATCACATGTGTCACCCTGGAAAAATAAACACATTATTTAGTGCAATGATCGATTCTTGTGGATAGATGGTTATCTCTTTCATACAAGGGAAAATATCCAAGTTTTCAGATGCATTAGGGAGGAAAAAATTTATGACATCCTCAAGGCTTGCCAGGATGAACCCGGTGGAGGTAATTTTTCCAACCACAGAATTGGGCATAAAGTATTGCAAATGGGATATTTTTGGCCCATAGTATTTAAAGACACCAAGAAATATGTTTAGAGCTGTGATAGTTGTCAAAGGATGGGCCATTCCGTTCAGTCCAACGAAATGCCTCTCCATCCATAACTTGTATTGTAACCATCCAAGAGACGGGCGATGGACTTTGTAGGTCCCATAAGTCTTACTTCAAATGAAAAATAATTTTTTTAGTTTGCAAAGACTATGTAAAAAAATGGGTTGAGGCGGTAGCTATCTCAAGAGCCGTAGAAGAGGCAGTCATCAACTTTCTATCTAAACAGTTTTTCTGATATGGTTTGCGTCAAGAGCTTCTAACTGATGGAGGATCATAGTTTATGGCCCATAAAATCTCTGCAACCTTCCAAAAGTATCACATCAAGCAAAGAATTACCTCATCTTACCACACACAAGCAAATGGTCAAGTGGAAAGCACAAATAAAGTCTTGGAAGAAATCCTAACTAAGACAATATCTACAGATTGTCGGGACTAGGTTGCTAAACTCTTTGAAGCCTTATGGTAATATCGAACAACTTGGCATAATGCTATTCGAATTTCACCATGCAAAATTGTTTTTGGTAATGATCCTATTTTTCCAATTAAATTTGAAGTTAAGACTCTTAAAACTTCTCGGTAAGTTGGTATGGACCTTTTTTAAGCACAAAATCAATTCCTTCAACAACTTAATGAAATGGATGAAATGCGCCTTGCCACCCTCCAACATACAACTATAATTCAATAACAAAGAGCTAAATGGCATAATCATTTGATTAAAAAGGCCTTTTGAAAGGGGGATTGGGCGTTGTTATATGATTCTAGATTCCAGGAATTCCCTAGTAAGCTTCAAGCAAGGTGGTTGGGTCATTATGAAGTCAACAAAGTTTATGATAATGGGATAGTATGCCTTACTATGATTGACAATTATAACATTTCTTTTCTCATTAATGGCCACTGGCTTCACTTGTACCATGAACCACTTACAAAATCGTCCTTTCTTCATGAAGTTAATAATGATGCAAATTTGTAGGTTGTAGCCAATTAGGGGCATGTCCCCATGGCCACTATAAGGTAAATCTTCTTCCAAATCCTTCTTTTCCATGTACATAATGTAAATAGTTTTTATTTTCTTATGGTGTGTATATTTTTCTCTATTTTGGAAAACATCATGATCATTTTTTAAAACGCCATTGTTGCAATCATTGTCTCCTTAGTCACAACATTGTTTTCACAATTGTTGTTTCCTTAGTCACAACATCATTTTCACATTTGTTGTTTCCTTAGTCAAAACATCATTTTCATAGTTGTTGTTTCCTTAGTCACAATTCTGTTTTCCGAGTTGTTGTTTCCTTAGTCACAACACCATTTTGACATTTGTTGTTTCTTTAGTCACAACACCATTTTCATGGTTGTTGTTTCCTTAGTCACATCAATGTTTCCATAATTGTTGTTTCCTTAGTCACAACTGCTATTTCCTTAGACGTGACTGTTGTTTCTTTAGATGTGGCTAATACTTATGCAGTGTTTTCAAATATCTTCATTTTTATAGGGATACAAAACATTTTAAGACCCTTTTCAATATGATGGTTGGTAACTAGTTTGTTTAATGTTTATCACATAAGAATTTACTTTAACAAGGAGAATTTATTTTAAGATAATTTTATCATATGGATTTTTGGATCTCCTCAAATAATTAATTCCCTAATTTTGTAATAAATTCATAAAGTACTCATTATACATTCCTTCTATCACGCTTAAGGAGCCATCTTTCTACCCCAATTTTAAAAACAATTCTACAATTATTTTGAAGAAATTAATTTTTGGGAACAAGATTAGCCAACTAAAGTGTAGTTGTCATAAAACTCTTTAAGCCATCCCCAAATATTAAGTATTTGATGTTCCACCCCTTGTATTAATTAATATTTTATGATTTAAAAAAATCATAACAAAAAAATAATAAAAATAAAAAGTCGTTGGAGCATAGGAGGTCCCATCACGAGCCGACCTACAATGATCATAGGACGTACTGAAGTGACATTACCACTTTTTGTCACCAAGCCAAGGTAATGGCCTTTGGTCTTAAGGCTAAGGGACAAGAGCTCCCATCACGAGTCGTATCGTTCACTTTATTAGTTCCTGTGAATGACATTGTTATTAACTGGTCATCACTCTAGAACAATGGCCTTTTGTAGGCATTTAAGAAAATTTAAATAAAACTTATAGCTATGAATCTATTTCTAATAGATGGGACACTGGCATCTCAATGGGTTACAATGAAACCATGTTGATGCTATGGATGCCTACTGACAATAGTGGATATGCCTGTGGTATTAAAGTTAACTTAAAACACTAAAATCTAGTTAGCTATCTTGTCTCCTTAAAATCAATAATTAACAAAGGAAAATAATTAGATTTGTTAAAATATACCATGAGGTACTATTAAAATAACTCCCATAAAGTGATGATGTTTATTTTTAATGAGAACTAATAACAATTCTACATATCAGGAATTAAGATTATTGGACATTCAGAAACCTAGCATTTTCTATCGTCTTTCTTTAATAACTCCTTCTATTTTGATCTATGTGGTATTCCTTAACTAAACATAGTTTTCAACCACCTGTTGTTTCCAAATCGTCATCTTCACATGCCTTTATTTATTTTAATATTGATGTTTTGGTCATCGTAACAATTTTCATCATTATTGCACTTTATGATTGGATGGTCGACTTAATGATTATTTGGTGTGTTATAAACATTTCTCGTCCTCTGACACCATTTTTGACAGTTGTTTTCCATGATTAATCAATACAAATTTATCCTTCAATTATGAAAAGATCTTGTCAATTCATTAAGTTGATCAATGACCATGGTCGACCCTCAAATTCTATTAGGGGAGGGAAGCCGTTGTTGCATGTTATGTTTATTGAATTCCGATATTCTGCGTAGTAATGTTACCATATTATACTTCGAGCTATATTGTTTCCATTTGCAATCATTCCTTTCTGAACAACTAATGATGGGAGGTCATTCAGTATTCCATGAACCAATGCAATTTCAATCTATGGAAGAGGCATGTAGTATTTTGAATCAGGCAGGACGACTAGACTATTTTAGACAATTTTAGGGATTTGAAAATGAAGTTGCACTTGAATTCATGCAGAATTTGAATGAAGGGGTAAGAGTGGTAAAGAATATGCATATACATGTCAATTAAGAAATAATAACATAGGTAACAGGCCTCTCTTTATAAGGGGAGAAATGGTATGAAGTACATATCTCGCTACAAAATGAATCCCTCCAGAACTAGTTAAGAAAGGAAAAGGGTATAGATCCAATTCACTTTTGGAACTTTGGAAAGAGCTAGTAGGCATTATTCAACAATACATGACTTGTGAGGGAAGATATGATGTATTCTAAGGCCACCATCATAAGATAATAGTGTATCTAAGATAAAAGGTAGTCCTGAACCTTCCTTATTTTCTACATTCGCTTTTACATGAAATTGGTGGTAGATGACGAAGGTCTAAAGATAAAGTTTCAGTTTTCAGCCATCATGGGTTCACTAAATTAATATTTTTGAGGAGTTTTAATCAAATACAACTGATTTGGGATGGATTTTTAGGAAACCCTAGGGATGAGCAAGAAATTCCCTTGGATAGTGAAGCAATTGCTAAAACACCTGGAAATATTTCCACCAATAATGATGAGGAAGAAGAAGGCAGTGAAATCAACCAAAATGAAACCTCTATGACAGGAGATGCCTCACAAGAAGTTGTGAAATTTGAAATTCCGACTCCTCAGAAACTTAGCATAGCATAAAAATAAGTGGCATCCTTTTTGGCTTCTTTGCCCAAAAATAGGAGAAGGTTAGCTAGAATAGTTAAACTACATCAGGGAAAAAGTTCCTTAAACCTCCTTGAGCAATTAGATAAAGAAAATTTAATTCAAGAAATTTCTGATGGGGAAGGAACACACCAGAAAAATCCCGAAGGAAATGCGGCCCAGGATACATCAGCTCCATATAAAACAAATCTAAGCTAGGAAGAACAATAAATAAAGGTGGCTCAAGCATTGGAAGGATTATAAAATTTATTAGAAATAGTGAACCAAGGGGAACCGACATCCACTGCAATAAAGGAGTCTGTAACTCACATATGTAGCCCTCTTAATTACAATCAAGATGATTCTCCTGCAACTCCTTCTGTTGCATTCCTAGCCATTGTCATTTTAGAGCCATATGTTTGACCATAAAGTTATTTCAACTCAAGAGAACTCCATGGATTTTGCTGCCACTGTATTACAACCCTCTTCTCCAAAAGATATGACTCCATAATTTCCTCTTGATGACTTGATTGATGTAAACCATGAGCTTAATGTTGCTCGTTCAACCACAAAAAGTGGAACTCATATTGATCTTCTTATTAACATTTCCTATGAACCTTTGATTGATAGAGTCCCAATGGAAGTTTATAACTCACCTATTGATCCTCTAGTGGTTGATTCTTCCCAAAAGACTATTGTCAAATATTATGAAGTAACAAATTTTGTCTCTCATACTATGGCTTCAACAGTTTTGGCCAGAAACTTTTGTCAAAGAAATAGAGGTACAATAGCTGTGAAGAATAAAATAAAAGGTAAACTTCTCATGGAATTTATTACATCGAGGAAAGAAAATGATAGGCTACAAAGGAAAGTACAATAGTTGAGGAAATGGTTACAAACTAGTAGACAATTTTACGAGAGTCATGAGAAGAAAGTTGTAGAACAACTTCAAATTGATGGTGGGAAGATTTTTTAAAGTCCATAATGCTGAAAATCATACTTATCTTGTACCTATTTCCATTGAAGCATAAGTTTAGACTAATCTTGAACATGTTTCCATTGAAGCAGAAGCTCAAACTGACTTTGCACCTCTCTCTATTGAAGAAGAATTTCAAATTGATTCTGCATCTATTTTCATTGAGGTTGAGGCCCAAACTAATCATGTACCCATTCTTATTGAAAGAGGAGTGCAAACTAATGATGTACCTCCTTATACTCCATTGATTGTAGATGCTTGAATAAGGGTGTTAAACAAAACCCTGGAAGAGAATAAAGAGATCATAGCTAAATATGAAGGGGAATATGAGAAGTTTCTCCAAGGGTTTTAGGCATTAAAAATAACAAAGGATGAAACACATGTAAAGTTAAGAGCTGCCAAGAAGAAAATAGAGGTATTGCACGAACGTATTCATAAAGTAACAGAGCAAAAGGATGAAATTTTTTCTATTTGCTAAGATATTTTAGCATGTAGATATCTAACATGTAATTATGTTTTATTATTACTTGAAAACTATGTGTTGCTTAAAGTTAAGGATATACAATGTGGCAAACCTTATGAATTCAATAACGGGTTGGATTTCATCACTGTTTTCCATAAGCAAGATTAGCAAAAAAAGTATCTTTTGTGTGAGCGCTACGTGCATAACTTCCTTTTGGCATAAAATCTAAATGAAAATATTGTTCCATTCATTGGAAATTTCCAACTTCAGGCTTTTATGTCATTTGTACTAAATTAAATAAAGTGGTAGAAATCTTATCACACCGTTCAACGGAGAGAACATATTATTAATGTTTGGGTTAGAGGTGATCCAAAGAATCCTTTTGCTACACTTTGACACCACAATACCTTTATAGAGAAGCATGATGTTGCTTCCTCACTTGAGTGAATTCATAGCAAGGTATTACACTTGGGGTGGGAACAACTGGAAGACATAAAAGATGAGGTTATCAATGGAGCTAAAATGAGATGCCAAGTGTCATATAGAGAAATTAAAAATAGGGAACCTTTTGGCCTATACAATTTTCAGCAAGCTATGTCCAAAGTGCATGTTTATGTTAATATTGTATTGGAATAAGGAATCAAATGGATAGAATCAAGTTACAAATCCCCGATGATTTGGTGTCCTAAACCTTACTATAAGTCTGATTATGAATTTTTAGAGGCAGGTAATCATGTGGCTTTTGAGGAAATCAAAAGTAGGAGTGGATTCAGGCTCAAAGGAGAAGAACCCTATGGATAGTAATTCTTAATTGCCTTACATGTTAATTATTTATTTTCATGAGGACATGAACACATGTCAATTGGGGGGTGATGTTGGGCCTTACAATTGTCATGATTCCCTTATCCTGTTCTGTAGTTTTAATATTTTTTTCTTATATTTATGTTATATTAACTTGTATAACATATGACTTAGAAGGAATTAGTTTACTTTTATCATTTCAACTTTTAGATGTGTTCTTTTGATTACAAAAGTGTTATTTATTCATGGTTTAATCTTTACTATGAACAAGGATTTTGCGATATAATAGGGGAAACTGGCACTTGATGTTGTTTCTAGAACTGTCTGTGGTAAAATTAGGATAGAGTGATGTTGTTTCAACTAATCATGGCAGATCAAGTGAGCCTAGCTCTTATGTGAGTAAATTTGTTAGGGACAAAGCCCTTGATTTTTTATTTTATTTATTTATTTTGGGTGATATTAAGACTCTTTGTAACTAAAATATTTATAAAAAAATATTATTTTTATCTCCCTCGACTGTAGTATGGAGACAGGGGCTTGTGTTCCAAAAACGATATTTTTCGTAACTTTTTTCATCC
Source organism: Pinus taeda (assembly GCA_000404065.3). NCBI lineage: Eukaryota > Viridiplantae > Streptophyta > Pinopsida > Pinales > Pinaceae > Pinus > Pinus taeda. Next base: position 84,555 of record APFE030766732.1, on the reverse strand, counting down.
ATTTGATAGAATCGCTAAAAGCGCTATCTGTAATCATTTTTCCTAATATAATGCAAAGTTTCACTGTTGAGGATTAATCCTTTGTCCTGACCTATTCTACAAGGCAATGTGACTCCAACAGTTCGGGCCCACTCCTAGATGAGGCGTTGTCTTCATTTGTATTATTAAGTTCACATATTATATTCTTTCATCGATCTTTTATCTACTAAATTAATTGTAAATCATGTGTTTCTTTTGATTAAAGATAATATTGATAGTCGTAATATTGATTTGTAGATATTGTTCCTTTAGAAGTTGATTTGTTCTTGTTGTTGCTTTACTGTTGTTTCTTAAAGGTTATCTCTTAAATTGTTGATGCTTTAAGGCTAGAATTGCTTTTCCCTTTGCTATTTCTTCTTTCATGTTTCATGAGTATTGTTTTCTAGCGCTATTCCTTTGATTTTGAAATTGTTCTTTCTTAAGTAGTAGCTTGACATTTTGTAGATTTTTTTTCTATTTCTTGTTAAGAGAGATTAGAATTTGATGCCATTCATGGTTTTTAGAGAATACAATTTTCCCAAAAGATAGATTTTCTGGATGCATGCTTCATATTAGGAATTAATTCCTTTGCTCTAGTTAATTTTCTTATTGTTAAAGAATTAGTTAGCATTAGTTTCATAACCATCTCTTGCATATAGTTTGTAGACAACTTTGAAATAACCAGAAAAATCCTCGGGTTGATACTTTAATGTGTAGTAGTTAGTTGATTCTTTAGAACAATTAATTGTCCCAACGCTATGTAGCAGAAGTAGGTGAAATTATGTTGAGTTCTGGAGCTACTGCATAAAAGAGAAAACACATATTTGAAGAAGCTATGAGACAATTGTTATATATTTGAGGCAGAGATTGTTGAAGTGTATTGAAAAAATGTTGAAAATGAGCAATATCATAGATATGAAGTTCTTGTGCAATATAGAAAAGCATCTTTGATAATAAAGTTTGTTTTATGTGTGATTTTTTGATAAAGGTGCCAAAAATACAAGTTTTAAAATGCATGAAAGAGGGATTTGAGTGGTTATAGTAAGTTTGTGATTGCAAATTAGGGGATTGGAGTCTCCTTCAGATTGGTTCATATAAAGATTAGGGGGTTGGTACCTCTAGTAGGTTGGTGCCTACAAACAAGTGGGAGTTGGTGCTTCTAGCAAGTGGGTGCTTACCAAGAAATGGTGGTTGGTGCCTACAAAATATAATGTAAAGTGAAGTTGGTGCTTTCATTTACATTAAAATTAAAGGAAGTTTTGTGTTTTTTTCTCATATGGTTTTCCATGTAAACATATTTTGTTCAATTATTTATGTGATTGATGCACCATTTTATTATTGAATGTGTTTGAATGGATAAATATTTGTTCAAATTTATATAATATTGATTCACCCCCCTCTCAGTATTATCTTGGCTTTTAACAAGTCCCTTACTTCTTTTTGAGAAAGAAGGGTTTGGACACCCATGGATGTAAGCAATATGGGAGAAGAACCTGGCTTTTTGAATATTTTCTATCTTAGCTTTGATGGCCTTGGATTTGGAATGGTGTAGAGGACATTGTTTTAAAAATATTGTGACACATTTTTCCGTGTGTCAATATGATGTTCAATAATGGTAGGATCTAGGCTAGGTATTTTGGCATATGTCTAGGAAAATACATCACGAAACTCTTGAAAGAGATATTTACAGGTGATGTGATTTTCCTAAAAGCATGCTCCTCTAAGAAATATGTTTTCAAAAGCACCTAATTTAACCAAAATATCCACCTTGATAGTGAGGTAAACATTTTCCATGTTCCCTTCTTCAAAATTTTCTCAGGATGGGATTGCGTTTTTGAACCAATAAAAATTTATTTGGGGAATGAAATCCTTGGCTTCAAGAGAAAATATTCTTTCTTGAATAGTGGGTTGAAAAATATTCTAAGGAAGAAAGTAAGAATGATGATGCATCACATTCCCTGGGCTATTGGGGGCAGTCATTTCTTTCATGAGGTCTTCGTTTGGGTTAAACACTATAGATGTAAACGTGATGGAATTATAATAAAATAACATTACGCGAAGTGGTATGCTAACACCATCAAATGAATTTATGATTCAGAGAGATGTTGAGGGATATATGGAAGTTTATCTGGAATTGATGCCAACATGTATCAAGAGGCTTCCCTAAGGAAATGAGCCTTCAACCAAAGAAATACATCATACATTAAGATAATAATTTGAGTAATTTTTCCTTTGTGTAGGTGAGAAATATTATGTGGGATGCACTGGTGAGTTGGATGAGGAGGAGGTGTAACTACTTGTTTCTATGGACTGATATTATGAATAAAATATTGATTAAAAGACATTGTGTGATATGTATAAATAAAAGGAAAAACTTTGAGGTTCTTCACTTGAGAGATTGAGCACTACATGGATATTTTTCTCCTCCATAGCTTGTTGAATCCAGTATGCAAATGATAGTTGGACACTGAAAGGTGTAATGACTATCTTGCTCACATAAATAAAATGGGCATCTAATTCGCTCATTAATGAATGTGGAGTTGTAGTATATATCATATATACTATATCTCCACAAAAATCTAACCATAACATCTTCACATGTCCATAAATTCGAACAATGGGGTTAGTGAGTTGCATCTAACACACTCTCTTTAGTGTCCTAAATTTTTTAAGCTTTAGGAACTGCCTGTATCTCCTCCACTTATTCGTCATTATCTTTGACTGGACTAGGATTTTGCTAAGTTTTAGCGGGTTTGTTGGCTTGTTTCTTCTTGCTTCTCACTTAGTCAGATTCTTTCTCGGGGATCTCCTATGTTTCTATGGTGATGATGCTGTAGTTGATACTGTTACATGTGTTGCTACTACAGGCATCTGAGCTGATGTTGTGGGCGTACCAACGGTTGTTGCAGTGACTTCTTCCATGATCCTTCTATTCCTCTTTTGTTGAATATACGTACAAATTATTTAGTTGATAGAACATTCATACTGAAATTCTCTGCAATTTCTTCGCACTATGAACACTTGAGCTCTCAATTCAACAAAATTATTAATCTGGGTGGGAGGCAGCTTATTTATAACAATTATGAAATTCGAACCCCATCATTAGATTTGATTTTATCTAGATTGCGTTTATATGTTCTCATTAATTTCATATCTATCCTTAGGTTTTTCCAATCTGTCCTCATAAATGCAAGTTTCTACGTATTTTTCCCTTTCAACAGTAATATTTCTATTTTCCAGTGAACTTCTATGCATTCCACACTATAGCACATATCATGTCTTCTATCGCAACTAATGTGAACTTCGACATACGCAAGACTGTAGCAAAGAAACCTACTACGTCGAATCTCTTTGCAGTGTAGTTTATAGTCCAATGCCCACTTTCAACTGTAGGTAGCACTAAGACTTTTCTCCTTTCTTCCTCAGAGAGAAGTTGTAGGGCCAGGGATGTCCCTATACAACTTCAATTTACTACCATTTACTCTTCCTTGAATCAAGTCTCCATTTAACTTCACTAACTGAATTGCGACTCCATCAATAATATACTTTATAACATATGGGCCTAACCAATGCATTTTGAATTTGCCTAGGAACTTCAAAAACTTACTATCATAGAGGAGAACAAGGTCTCCTACTTGGAACTTCTTTTGCTTAATATTCCTATCATGCCAAGCATTTTCTCTTGCTTGTTGTACTTGCTGATGGAATCCTACTATAAATTTTCCTTCTTCCAAAGAAATCAGCCACGACATTCTTTCCTCCATTATGTCAGGGTCTACCATATTTGTAAAGGATGCAATCCTTAAGCTAGGGACAATGTATTCCATGAGCATCACAACTTCTTTCCCATAAAACAGCCTGAATGGTGTTTGACCTATCAACTTCTTGCATGTAGTTATATAATCCCATAATACTGTTGGAATCCTAAGGTCTCAATCATCTCAGATTACATTGCATACCTTAGTCAATGCATTCTGCAAAAACTTGTTGAATTCTTCCACATTTCCATTGGCCTAAGGGTGATAAGGAGTACTCTTTTTATGATAAACTTGGAATTCTTCAGTCAATGCTTCAATGGTTTGATTCAGAAAGTGCTAAGCTTGGTCACTCATCAAGATCTTTGGACACCCAAATCTAGACAGTATGTATTCAAAAATGAACTTCGTAGTAGTCTCTACGTTGCAATATCTTACTGGTTATGCTTTGGCCCATCTTGTGAAATAATCAATCGTAATAATTATGTACCTCGCACTAGTCCTCTTTCCAGGTGGATTGATAGGTTAAACAAAATCAATAACCCATTTATCAAAAGCCTGTAATGTAACTTGTGGTACCAGTGGAATCTCATCCCTTCTTGAAGGTTTTCCTATTCTTTGGCACACATCACAAGATTTGTAATACTCCTTTGCATCTCTATGTAGTGTAGGCCACCACAATCATGCTCTCAAAATATTATGTGCAATAGCTTTTCCTACATAATGTCCACCAGCTACGCCTTCATAATCCTATGTTAAAATGATTTTCCTTTCATGTTCAAGAACATACCTGTGCAATATCTCATTTGGTCCCATCTTATATAAGTGTCATGCTATCAATGAAAAATCACTTGCCTTCACCACTAATTCTTTCTTTTGATTCATAGTATATTCTGAAGGAGCCATTCTTGTGTTCCAAAATTGAATTATGTTTCCAAAATGATCATCGACAATTCTGATTGAAAATGGATGCGCATCAGAGATATTATCTTCTATACTAGTTGGTCCTTCACCTATTTCTAAGCTTGGCAAATGGTCAGGTCCTGCATTCAGTTTTCTTGTCTTAACAATAATTTCAAAATCATATTCTTGGAACAACAATAACCATCTGCAAATATTCCCTCCTAAAACAAGCTTATTAACCAAATACTTTAATGTAGAATGATCTGTAAACATCTTGAAATGTGATCCCAACAAATAATGTCTAAATTTTTGCAAGGAATATACCATTTCCAATCCTTCCCTTTCTATAGTTGTGTAATTATTCTATGCTTTAGATAGTTTCCTACTAGAAAAAGCTATAGGATGATCAATTTTTCCTGCACTAGGCTATGCTAGTACCACTCCCAAAGTAATACAAGAAGAATCCACATGTAATGAAATTCCTTATTCTAATTAGTGAATACTAGTATAGGTGCAGCTACCATCTTTTCCTTCAATATGTCAAGGCTCTTTTGACATTCTTCATCCCATTGAAAAGTGACATCTTTCTTCAACAATTTTTCCATAGGCGCAGTAATCTGAGCATCTCCTTTGATAAAATTTCTGTAATATCCTGTATGTTCCAATGTAGTGAGAAGCTGTCTTACTATACTTGGTGGAGGTAAGTTCACATTGATATTAATTTTCACAGGGTCTACCATCAATCCTTACTTGCAAACTATATGTCCAAACAATATACCAAAATGTACATGAAATATGCACTTCTTCAAGTTCAAGGAGATCCGATATTGTCTACATGTATCAAGCATAAGTCTTAAACTTCTAGTATGTTTGACTAACAACCCAAATATTGGCCAATCATCAAAGTATACCTCCAAAAACCTGTGGATATATTCTTTGAAAGTTGTGACCAGAACTCTTCAAAATATAACAGGGGCATTCTTGAGTCCAAAAGGCATCACTATGTATTCATATGAACCCAATTCTGTAGCAAAGGTGGTATTATGTCGATCTTTAGGTGTAATTATAATTTGATGATACCCTAAAAATCCATTTGTAAATGAATAAATTTCTGGCCTCTTACATTGTCTAATACTTCATCTCTAGAGGGTGTAGGGAAAGGATCATGTAAGCATGCATAATTCAACTTCCTCAAATCAACACAGATCCTGATTTCTCCTTGAGTTATCTTTTCTTGTACCACCATAGGACTTAGCCATTCTGATTCTTCCACAGGTTCAATAAATCCTATTGCTATCATCTTATCCAACTCAACTTTTAATTTCTCCTTATATTTTGGATTCAATCTGTAAGGTCTTTGGTTGACTGGATTCACATCAAGCTTAAGTGGGATCTTCATAACTCCTAAATCTCCTACTATACCCTTCATTTCTGAAAACTTAGTGGGAAACAACTCCCGATACTCATGAAGTAATTCTATCACTTTTCTGACTGTTTCTTCATCCCAATAATCTCCTATAGTTTCAAACTTTGGTTCCTCTTCTGATCCCATATTTACCTTTTTTGTCTTTATTGGATTTGTTATATATGGTATCTCTGCCTCAGGTCCATTTACTTCATAGTGTCCTTTTGATTCTGCTATGTCAATGTTGCGAGGATGTTCTTCTTCTTCTTCTGCAATAAGGTTATAGCATTCTAGTGCATGTTCTATCTACACCGCAACCCAATCAGGTTGCTGCCATGTCCTTGGAGATGAATTCTCAAAGATCTTCTCTATATATGGAAAATCATCTTCAAATATAAATGTTAATATAAACCCATCAACCATATCCATCCAGCTCGCAGTACCATGTCGAAGCTCTGTTTCTAAGTACCAATTCCGAGGAATTGTCTTCAATGTATGAATGAACCCATGCACCCATTCTTGTTGTGGAATCTCCTTCCATGTTGTAGTGTATAACTGGATATGCTCCCTGGGACTAGTTTCACCATCATATTTCAACTCCATACCTACATTTATCTCACCAAATATTATCCACATCAACCTTTGAAATTCCTTCCAACCTTCTATATTTTTCTTATGTGTACCCCACCATTAGCAGGAGTAGCTTTTAGGGCTATATCAAAAGCTTGTAATATTTGAATTTTTGGAACCTGTTCTTCATATTCATCAAGAAACATATTCACATCACCCAAGACATCATAATAAGGCAGGTCACATACCTCAGATGTCATGCAGTGAACTGATTTAGAAACTTTTGCACATTGCCTTGGATATACTTCATGTAGCATGTTCTGCCAATTCTCCAATTCTTGCTCCGAGTCTAATGCACAAGAACTGTCATGTTCCCAAGTTAGCTTGCCCTACGAATTAGGGTTAACAAAGTCCTATTCATTTTCTATTAATTGATATATATTATCTATATTAGCTGCACAATACTCTTCTCTAATTGGGTCTATATACCTTGCTCCTTCTGATGGATCCAAGGGAACAATTACCCTCATATTATTCCCTTAGAATATCATTTGTCTCTTCTTTAGATTAATTTTAGCCATGTTATAAAATGCCAAATCAAGTCCAAGAAATGCAGGATAGGGGTTACTGTCATCCACAATTGTTTTTACTTCAAAGTCAACTATAGTGTGAACTCCTTTGATGTCTACTGCTACACCTGATAGCCTTCCTAAGGGGAAGATCTTCTGCTGATTTTCCATCCTTAGCTGAATAGGTGACCATTGTATCTTCGTCTTACCCATTAAATCCCATGTCTACTTTGTCACAACATTAGCTTCATATCCCAGATCTAAAATAACACGATCCGTCTCATAGTCTCCTATCTGCGCACTAAGCCTCATTTCTCTTCCTGTTCTATTATGTTGATGCAAATTGTTAACTGCACACAACTCACTTTGTTGTATTTCTTTAGATGCACATGAATCTATCAATTCATGAACTCCTTCTGCAACCTTTTGATCTCTTAATAACTTCATACAAGTTTGTAGAAAAGACTTTAAAATACCTGCTTGGTTTGGTGAATCTTGATCTTTTGTCAAAGCTTGTTTTTTTGTCAAAGCTGATGCTATATGTTACAAATCCATTTAGGCACAGCACTCCCATCAGCAAGATCAGTGTTTTAGGGTTCATCAAATGCTAATTTTAGTTGCTACATGCCCTCAATAAGTCAACCTTTTGAATGCTTCCTTCCCAGATAGTTTCATGGCCTGAAAACATCTTGAAACGACCTCTAGATGGACTAGTGCAGTTAGGCCCATGCAAGGGTGCACTGAAGAGTAGTTGAGTCCATGCCAGGGTGCTCTGCAGAGCACTTAGGCCCACTTTGACCTATGTTGGGTGTGTTTGAGTGAAATTCACATAAGGTTTGGGGAATATCCTTATCTTCTGGAGCCTTCTAGATGATTCCCACACTTATCATCTCCTATGAGCTCAAAAATGGATGAATAATGAGTTACGATACACCCTATCGTCTCATCCCTTCCTCCATGGAACTAATTATAAGTAGGGAAGGCCATTAAATACCTTCATTGATGGTAAAAACTCTTCCATCTCCCTATAAATTGAGCACTCATCTAAGTGATCAAGGGCTGAACTTTGATGATTGTAAGGAGATAATGTTAGTTTGAGAATTGAGACTATTGTAACTGTTGTTATGCTACCGGATTATCATGCTTATGATGCGATGTGGATGGAACCAAAGCTGGAGGAGTGACTTCGAATCAGGCTTCATGGTTGTAATTCTTCCTTCTGTTCAATAAAGTATTTGCACCTTTTTCCATATGTTTATCTTGATATGTGATGCTTATATGTGTGAATGTATCTTATTCCATTTACTTGTAATCAATAGATCTTTTTCTTTGATCAGTTCTTTGTCTTATGTTGATGTTTACATGTAATTCTCAAGCGTATTAAGTACGGGAAGGAGCGACAGTGTCGATACAAAGGAGACAAGAGGAAAGCGAAAGTACAACTAGTTCCTCTCATTCTCTTTGTCTTATATATTGTTTATAGAGAAAGGTTAAAGTGCTTTAAACTATTGTTCTAGATATAACCACTGTCTAGGGAATTAGTATTTATCTATAGATACCAAATTATTCATAAAAAATTAGCGACCATACTGGGGAACGATCCTCGTTCCAAGCAGCTTATGACATCCTAGGACACTCCAACAGACCCTTCTCCCTTTTATTGATTATATTTCAGTCTTGTTGAAGTGAATTTTGGTCAAAAACTGTGTTTAGTTGCCTCTTGAAATGGCTTACTGTCACCAGCGTAGGCTTGTGAGGGACATATTGCATTGGAAAGCACCCTTGGCTTAGGGATAGTGCTCTGAAGTGCACTGTCTCCCATTTAGGGATGTGTTGATCCTCCTTGGGCCAATTTTCCACCTTTGGATAGGGTTTTTCACCAAATTTCTTCTATTTCATTGCTTGCTGAATGATCAATGAATGTCATGTCTTTGGAATCAACATTGTATCTCCTTTTCTAGCCCTATGTTAACTTGATCGATTAATGTTTCTTAAATGATTTCTTTTCCATTTTCGATTCATTGTCAAAGTTATGTTATAGTCGATTAATCTTTGTTTGAAAGAAAGTGTCATAAAAGTCTTCTTTTCCTTTGAAACAGAAATGTCGTAAAGTCTTCATTCTTGTTAAATATTGATTGATTGTATATGCATTAGTTTCCTTTTTGTTCATCATAAAATTAAGGGAATCGAAAAGAATAACTTGCATCGTGCATTGAAAAAGTTTGTGTGTGCTCATAGGAATAGTTTAGGGAAATTTCATTAGATTGTGCTCTTTTCTTTTTGATTGAAAGAAATTTGATTGCTCTATCCCTACTAGCTAAGATTTTCATTGTTAAATTGAATGGAAAGAATGCTTATCATGTTAGTTGCATTCTAGGAATTGAAGATACATCACGTGGTGAACCTTGAAAGGAAAATTCCTAAGCAAGATCAACTTAAAATTAACATCAATTTACCTAATGGAGCATTGTCGTCTAACACAAAAAATTTAGAGGTTCTAGGCTAGAGACATGTTCTGGCATCGTAAAACATAGCAGTTATCGCTAACTTGTCTGCAATACATCCCGAGTGTGATATCTCATTCCACGTACATGAGTATATTGTAGCTCATCCATATACCTTCGGGTATATAGGGAGGTGTTATAGTACGTAAAGTATATGGGAATTCTCTCACTGTGCGGTTTTGCATTAGACAATGGTAATATGGATTAGGACTCCACGTACTTTTGGGTATATATGGGAGGACAACTCTAGGTTTCTATCCATCCTTAGGTAACCGAGTTGGCCACCTTGTACACTGTGACACACCAAACACAACATTCAGGGAGATTGCCTACCCATACTTCTTGGTTCTCCAGGAGGTATTCTGCAGTTCACAGTTGCTTGGTAAACCTTTTGTCTAGCTTACTCCTTTTTGTTTATTTCTTTTTTGTAATCTAATTAATCAGCAATCGTGGAGGAAAATCAACCCTTACCCTATCGTTCATGGAGAACAGCAAGTAAACTGCCTTCACTGCTTGAAGCTACACCTATTCGGTCAAAGTGGTCTCATCTAACTGGATCCAATACTTCACAAGCATCTGGCTCTTCATCCGAATTACCAGAAAAACGTATACCGATCAGTACTATGACCCCAGTTACTTCTATGGTTACTGGTACATTTGTTACTGAAGTGGAATCTCCATAATTACTCGAGGAAAGTAGAGCTGAATCTAGTGAAATAGTAACCCAAGTTGTTCAACAACAAGTTTATTCTCAATCCAAAGTTGTTGAACAAAAAATTAATTTTGAACTTGAATCTGTCCAACTAGAACTGGATCCTGAACCCATCACTGTTCAATCAGAAGTTACTCCTAAACTAGAAATTGTTCACGAAGCCCAACCTGAACTTGTTCTTTTACCAGAACATTTGGATCTTGAGGTGGAACAATTAGAAGTTATTATCCTACTAGAAGAAGATCAACTAGTATATCCTCAAACATCTGTAACTGTTGATACCTCCTCTTTACCTCAGCAACAACTAGAAATCTTTTACAGACTAGATGGTGAAATTATTCCACCTAGTTTGATTTCAATGAAAGAGGAACCTGAGGTAGAATCACCCAGAACTCCATTCCATTTTGGAACTGGACTTTATCTGTATCCTCATACTCCTCATTTCACTACTCCTTTTGATCTTTATTACTTTTAGACACCTGTTGATTCGTTAGGAAACTTATTTTGACATTTGACTATGGCAGAGTCAACATCCTAGACCGTACCATCTGTTACTACGGAAAAATATTCTGTCACAACCTCTTTGATGTTTATGACGACACCTAAGTCACACTTGTATGGTATTCCATCTGTCCCATTGGGTTACCAATCTTCATCAGGAACCCACTTAGGTGTTGCTTCTTGCCCTTGGTCTTCACCAATATCCTCAACAGGAATTTTATCTGGTTCCTCATTTACGGGTATTGAACAACTGGACTCATCAAGTTCACATCAAGCTGATTCATCTAGCTACTGTCCTCTGTATCCACTTAACACTATACTACCCCCATATAGAGAACAATATGCACATTCTCCTTATCCTCCATATTCTATGGGGCAACCATATGTCAGTATGCCGTCATCTTAGGTCAACCTGGAATGGATATCTGTCAGTGGCAGCCAACCATGCCCGTTCAACCTAGGCTTATGTATCCATCACAACCTATGTAATCTGTCTCATCCATACCTACAACACTTGTTGTTACAACTGTGTCACAGCCACAAGCCCAGATTGTTGTATCACAACCTGTGCAAGTTGGCCCTTCAACCTCAGACCCCCAAGTTTTAGGTATTCAAATCTAGCCTTCTCAGGCGGTTTTGCAACAACCACTTGTGTGTGGAGTCCAACAACTTCAGGCAAGTTTACCTTTTACTGGAATGACACAGACTTACACTAATTTAGTGTATTCACAACCTAGTCAACCTTACATTGGTGGTAACAACAACTGTTAAATCAACAATCATTGTGCCAACAACAAAAACAATTGATTCAATAACCTCGGCAGCCCCAATATCAACAATAACAATTCCAGCAATACCAACCTCAACATGGACTTGGACAATAAGCTAAAGCTGGGTTTGGTTAGCAACAAGTTTATCCAGGCCTTGGTCAACAAGCCTATGTTGGGTTTGGACAACAAAAAATTTACCTTGGTGCACAACAACAACAACCTTACATCGGTTTTTCCCAACAAACTTACCCATATCAAGGTTACCAGCAGCAGATGCCTTATGCTAGTATGAAAAGGTCCATTTCCCAGGCAATATCATCTTACCCTGGATATGCTCAACATGACCTCAATAGACAGTTACCTTTCATTGCGACACTTGAGTTACTAGATCTAAATCGGCTCATCAATGACCCAATTATTTATGCACCTTGGTGGTCGGTGATTCCTCATAAGTTACCTTCCGATATTCCGAAATTCAATGGAAATCCTAGAGAAGACCTACCCAACCATGTCATGAATTTTCATTTATGTTGTTCATCAAACTCCTTGAATGATGATTCTGTTAGACTTCGTCCTTTCCAAAGAATGCTTACTGGTCTAGCTATGAAATGGTACATCGAGTTACCACGATCTTCGTTCGATAACTTCATTGCTTTAGCTACCACTTTTTTAACTGAATTCCAGTTACCCATATGATATGAGACTAGAACAGAACTATTAACCAACTTTAAACAAACTACTGCGACTCATATATCTGATCATATTCATGAATGGCATCGTCGTCGTCGCATGGTTAAAACTTATGTTCCTGATCATCTTTTGGCTGAGTGGTTTATAAAATCCTTGCTGCCATCTATCATTGAGGATGTGGCAAAAGGTGGAGATGTCATAGAAGAGCAAGTAATTGTTCGTGCCCAATATTTGGATTTGATTTATACATAATCCGACACGCTCTATGACAAGATCCTGAATGCACTCTAACCAAATTTCATTGTTCGTCCTCCACCATCGAGTAAGGATTCTCACGCCAGCGATGGTGTGATCGGTTCTTCAAGCACATAAACGATAGGTAGAACATCTGGTCAAACACTTTCCATTACCAACCAAACTACAAATTCACTTGATAACACTCTTACTTTCGAAATAAATGCCGTGTCATTTGATAAGGGAAAGAATGAAAAGAAACTAGGAGGTAAGAAAAAGGGGGAAAACAAGAAGAAACGACATAACTCCCCTCAAGAGAAATCATTTGATTCCTCTTCTTCAGCAAGGAAACCTTGTTACTCATGTTTGATCTATAATGATGAACATTTTACATGAGACTGTTGCACTACTCTGAAGTCTCAAATATTTTGAAGACTTCTAATACATTTGTGGTATTAACTGACCCTTTTATAAAACCGAAGACAAATATGGTTGCTACTGACCAAGCTTCCACTTCCCAAGTGCTTATGCTATCCGCCTCTAAGCTGAAAGATGATGTTTTAGTGACAACACGAATTAAAGATTATGGAAGTCAATCATCGTCGTCGAATAACCAGGCTGATCAACCTAACCATTTGACTACAACTTTGAATGATGCTATTCCACCACCTATTGCACCAGAGTTAATGATAAAACCACCTAAGGGAGTTTTACACAAATCGAAATTTAACCCTCGAGCTCAAGTTGAACAAAATTATAACATAGTAGAAGATTTGGCTTTGCCACCCTCTGCTATGTCTATGCTTGAGGTGTTACAGAACTGTCCCTCCCAAAAGCAGGCTTTGTTGTTAGCAATTGGTGGAATCAATCCAGCTGATTCCAATCTTGTGGTTTTTAACCATGTGGGTTATACACCACAGTTACTAGCGAAATTAGCATTTCTGATTCAAGTAAACGCTCTCAATAAACTTTTTCATCGAACTATTATTGGCGAGGGGGCATCTACTTGTATAATGTCTATGAGTTGCTGGAAAACAGTTGGTTCACCGCCTTTGTCATGTTCACCAACAACATTAAAATCTTTGACAGTTGTACATATATGCCTTATGGAATATTGAGGAAAAATGGTAACTGTTGAAGTTGAGGTAGTTGACAGACCCCTTGACTACAAGATTTTGCTAGGAATACCATGGGTTTAAGCCATGGATGCTGTGGTTTCAACATACTTTCGTATGATTGCATTTCCTCATAAAGGTGGAATCATAGTTATCGACCAACTCGCCTTCTTTGCCTCTAGTTCATAGGTTACTGGAAGCATTCCATTAGTATATGGACCCCCTCTATCTCTCGAAAACATTGGTGTAGGTCTCTTTAAAGACTCTTTCTTAATGGGTACCTTTTCACTACCACCACCATCAAATTTGGCAGAAGTGGCAAAAGTAGAGACTTGCAACATGATATCTTCCACTTCATCTGACTTAAGGAGGATTACCAATAGTTTTGAAGTTGATAGTAATTATGAAATTATGCCACTAAGCCCTATTGAGCTAGCATAGCAATCAATATTTTTGGCTTGCGTGGCAAACCCAAATCCATTTTGATCAATTGTATGGGTAGATTGTTCAGAATTTGGTACTTCTTCCGATCCTTTTTCACGTATATATTCTAATGATGAAGGAATCGTCCAATCAATGATCATGGAAGGAGAACCATGGGAGGATTATCATCATCATTCCCATCTTCTAGATTACATTAAATATGATTCAAATGAACTTAATCACCCTTCAGTTGTCGATTTCCTTTTGAATTCTGTTTTCATAGATACAGTAGATTCTGAGCGAAACTTGTTAAATATTGAGGAGACCATTTCTATCAATATTTCAACCAAACCTAACATTGTAGAAAATATTCATGTTGGAAAATCTTGTTCTCCATGAGAACTTGATATTTATTGTGCTCTCTTTCATGAATTTCAAGATATATTTGCATGGTCATATGAGGAGATGTCAGGTATAGACTCTAGTATAGTTGAACATGAAATCAAAATATATCCTAATGTAAAATTAGTACGACAACATCTTGTTATTGGGAAATCTAGTGTCCACTCAGAGCTGCTAGTCCCACTAAGACTCTTAGCTATCCTATAAACAAACAAACTAAAACTACTTTTGTTTTCCTTTATGAGAAGTTAATAAGAGGGGAACAAAGGACACCAACCTCACTCTTGCAGTTGTTTCCTTTCTTGGTTCCTCTCCTTTCTGATAGATCTTTGCCACTCATCCTTCATTTACCCAGCTTCAAAGAGCACTTGTGGGATCAAAGCAGCATAATACTATCAAATAACTAAGATCTACAATCATAAACAATACAAGACCAGATATATATTGACCACACAAATGCATATATCATTAAACATACAAGAATGTGGAGGAAAACTTGAAAAGATTTATTAATATCAAGAATAGCAAAGAGGATTACAACCAATTGTTCTGACCCATCGTCATCCACTCAGCATGAAATCCCTTCTTCACCTCATGAAAAGCTTAAATCACCCAACACTATGATGTTACACTAGGAAACCAACAACACTTCCTTACAAGATACAAGATTCCAGCCTCTGGATCTCTGTGATGAGGGATCCATATATAGATGATTGCAGGGGAGTGAGTCAGCTTCTAGGATTTTGATTAGTGTCCTCTCTCTGATAGTTCTTAATTCCACTTGGAGATTGATGATCTCTTACTCATCCCTGGGCGAATTCAGAGAGGCAAGTGTCATAGGAGAAGTTTCTGGAAGATTCTATGATCATCCACCTTGCAAACTGTCTCTTCCATTTGTCTTCTCTCACCCATCACACCCTATAGAAGGTATTTCCAGTATGCATCACACTTTTTACTCTGATCAGGTGGGATGCATCGCACCCTCTGCACTGGGTAGTTTGTATGGTCTAGCTTTGACCAGTTCTGAGCAATTTTCTATGGAGAACTTCTAGGAGATGATGCAATCAGCTGACCTTGTTCCTTTAGGGTGTGAAGCAACGCTTTTAGGGAATTAGAAGCCCTTGGTTTATGGACATGTATGATTGGGGTTGCAGTGCCCAAAAATGTCTATAATAGTTGCCCCCTAAAGCATGAGGTCGTTAATCTTTTGATGTCGGGTGAAATGCTTTACCATGAGGATCCAAAGCTTTTTTGAGCTAGAAGGTGACCTGTAATAAGATACAATACAATACATTATCTTCATAATATTTTTCATGATCAAGCTGAGGCAGGCATTCCCATGCTCAGCTTTAT
>APFE030766732.1:31134-62167 GCA_000404065.3 Pinus taeda | reverse complement strand
TTGACCACACAAATGCATATATCATCAAACATACAAGAATGTGGAGGAAAACTTGAATAGCTTTATTAATATCAAGAATAACAAAGAGAATTACAACCAATTGTTCTGACCCAGTGTCATCCTCTCAGCATGAAAGCCCTTCTTCACCTCATGAAAAGCTTAGATCACCCAACACTATGATGTTAACCAAGAAACCAACAACACTTCCTTACAAGATACAAGATTCCAGCCTCTGGATCTCTATGATGAGGGATCCATATATAGATGATTACAGGGGGGTGAGTCAGGTTCTGGGCTTTTGATTAGTGTCCTCTCTCTAATAGTTCTTGATTCCACTTGGAGATTGATGATCTCTTACTCATCCCTAGGCGAATTCAGAGAGGCAAGTGTCATAGGAGAAGTTTCTGGAAGATTCCATGATCATCAACCTTGCAAATTGTCTCCGCCATTTGTCTTCTCTCGCCCATCGCACCCTACAGAAGGGCTTTCTAGTATGCATCACACTTTTTACTCTGAGCAGGTGGGATGCATCGCGCCCTCTACACTGGGCAGTCTGTATGGTCCAGATTTGACCAGTTCTGAGCAGTTTTCTGTGGAGAACTTCTGGGAGATGATGTAATCAGTTGACCTTGTTCCTTTAGGGTGTGAAGCAACACTTTTAGGGACTTAGAAGCCCTTGGTTTATGGACATGTATGATTGGGGTTCCAGTGCCCAAAAATGTCTATAACACACCTCCGACCTGTTCATCTAAAGAAGGTTGCTGCCATTAAGGCAAGTTGAAAAACTTCTGTATGCTGGTTTCATTTACCTTATTCCTCTTATAGACTGGGTTTCCAATATTGTTCCTGTCATGAAGAAACAAGGGAAAATACGAGTGTGCATCGATTATAGGGATGTAAATCAGGCTTGTCCAAAATACAACTATCCCACTCCCTTTATCGACTAGATTATTGATGAATGTGGCAGATGCAAAATACTCTTGTTTATGGATGGATTTTGTGGCTACAATCAAATCAATATCCGCCTAGAGGACCAATCAAAAACTACTTTTATTTGTCCACGGGGCACATTCACCTATCAGAGACTCCCATTTGGTTTGAAGAACACAGGGGAAAAATTTTAGAGGGCAATGAATTATGCCTTCCATGACATCAAACATATTGTTCAACCTTACCTTGACGATTTACCTGCTCATTCATGTAAGTGAATTGATCACCCGCAACATTTGAAAGCTATATTTTTACGTTGCCGACACTACAAAATACGACTCAATCCACACAAATGTGTGTTTTGTGTTGGTTCTTGTTGTTTTCTTGGTTTCATAGTATCTAAGGAGGGAATTCGACTCGATCCATTTAAGGTCCAGGTAATCCTTGATTTGCCTCCACCTTCAAATCTACTGCAATTATAGAGACTCTAAGGGAAGGCTAACTTTTTGAGGAGGTTCATTCCCAATTACATTGAAATGGCTAAAGGATTTACTCATTTATTGAAAAAGGGGATACCCTTCCATTGGGATTAGGTTGTGCAAGATTCCTTTGATGCTCTTAAAGATACCTTGATTAGAGCCTCATTAATGTATTCCCCGAATGATCAAAATGATAACTTCCTGTATCTCGCTATTGTAGATACAACCATTGGAATGGTTTTACTCCAAGAGGAAAATGGGATTGAATATTTGATATATTATTTTAGTCGCAATATCAATGATACAGAAAGTAAGTACTCTTATGTTGAGAAACTAGCTTTGGCAGCTGTACAAGCTATACAGAGATTTCGACACTATATCCTGCTCTGGAAGACCATTATCATTTCAGATTGCAACCCTATGACATATATTTTGTCACGTCAATTGTTGGGGGGCAAATACTCAAAATGGATAGTCATTTTGCAGGAGTTTGATTTGGAATTCATCAAGTCCAAATCAAAGAAATCTCTAGTTTCTGCCGAGCTACTTTGCAACCTTCCCTTGACTTCTATCGATTCAACATTAGAACCATCAAATCTAGATGAGTCTCTGTTCCTTATTTTGTCATATGACATGTGGTATGGAGATATACTGATTTATTTCCAGACCTAAACTTTCTGGCGAGATACCTCTCGCTCACAACATTGATGTATTTGATACCAATCCAAATATTATCTAATCATTGGCGACACTCTTTACCATTGTAGTATCGATATGAATTTACGAAGGTGCCTCACTCATGAGGAAGCTGAGAAAGTTTTGAATGATTTCCATTCAGGTGCTTGTGGTGGGCACTTATCTGGTTATGCTACCGCGCAGAGAATTCTCTGTGTTGGTTACTTTTGGTCTAGTATATTCAAAGATTTCATAATTTCCATCAGAAGTTGTCATGCATTCCAAATCTATGACCATAAAGCTAGATTACCACCTGCACCATTGCATCCTGTGGTTGCTGTTGGAACATTCACCAAATGGGGCATTGACTTCATGACATGTAACCCCACCTCAGCCCGGGGGCATGGGTACATTATAATCACTGTTGACTATTTTACCAAATGGGCTGAGGCGATGCCAACATTAAACAACAGTGGTGAAATGGCTACTCTTTTCTTTTTCAACCACGTGGTTGCTCAGTTCGGTGTACCGTATGTTATTGTTACAGATCATGGGTCACATTTTTGTAATCACATGATGAGTGAGTTAACTGCCAAGTTAGGACTTTTGCATGATAGTTCTAATCCATATTACCTGCAAGTGAATGGACAAGTTGAGGCCATCAACAAAGTCCTAAAGCGAATGATTCAAAGAATGATAGGGGTTCATAAATGAAACTTACATTTAATCTTGTACTATGCCTTGTGGGCATATCGAACCTCGATGAGAAATGCAACTAAATTCACACCCTTTCAATTGGTGTGTGGTTTGGAGGCAATCTTGCCGATACAATTCAAAATTTCAGCTCTCAAACTCGTGATTGACCTGTTACCTGACACTTCTGAAGAAGAAGCACATTTCTTGGAACTTATCCATCTGGATGAAACCTGTCATGAAGCCACATTTGCTAATGAAGCACACAAGAAATGAATCAAGGCGTAATATGATAGAAATGTTAAGCCTCACCTTTTCTCAGAAGGAGGCCTGATCTTGATTTACAATCAGGAAGGTGATAAACTTGGAGCAAGGAAATTTGAATTGCTTTGGATGGGTCCTTATATTGTCAAGTGTGTTTTGGCAAAAGGAGCCTACGAGTTGGCAGACTATGATGGAATTGCATTGTCACAACCCTGAAATGGGCTGTATCTCAAACGTTACTATGCTTAATTGAGTGTAGTAAAAATTATTGTATATACGCTTTAATTGCATGTGTGTGTGTCAATGTGTCTTTTAGATTTTTTATGTGGTTAAGTAATCCACTTTGCATTTGTTGCAGATGTCGAAACCTTTGGAACCATTTGTTGGTTACGCTAATGGTGCTAGTCATAGTACGCAGAACCTATCTGCTGTAGCAAGGGCTATTCTCGCTCCAAGTGGTGAGTTAGTGAGTTTTTAAGGGATTTGTATCGATCGATCAATGAACAATATCGCTGAGTATAGACCGTTGATCGAACTTCTCTCTGATGCCATTTCACTTGGCATCTGTCGAATCATCATTAGGTTGGATTCACAACTCATTGTACTACAACTAACAAACATTTATACTGTTCGAAATCCAACAATTATTCGTATGTTCCTTAGGGTTCATATTTTGGAGAGACATTTTGAGTACATTTAATATCAACATATTTCCGAAAGCTTTAATATAATAACTGACTCATTAGCAAACTATGTGTTAAATTGACATTTGCAACACATGTAATAGTAAAATTTTCAATTCACATCATTAGTTGAATCGGGTTGCTTATAGCCATACATATAAAAACTCTGAAAGTAAGATAGATAGATGTTTTAAAAAGTTTTTAAAAATTTGTATCCAAGACATGTTTGGTCATCTAACCTAAAAACTCAAAATGCATGCAAAAATATGCTAAGTGGACCTAGTGATGCTCATGATAATAGGTCATAGCCTGAGCTATCATGCGCAAGAGCCACATCCAACATCCTGGAACACCAATAGTATGGCGTTGCAGCCTCATAGGTAACTCCTTGATCCAGACATCTAGAATACCAAGGGTTAATCCTTCCACATGATCCTGCAACTCTGCCAAGGTCTCAACCAAATCCAAATCCTGGAGGACCGCTCTCACAATGTTTCTCCTCGTTGGCCCACCTACCTCTTGTTGGTGCCTCATAGGTCGAACAATACCCACATCTACATGCATGAGAAAGATTTTAGTTTAGTCTTGGAACATCAAAACACAAAATCATGTAGAAACTGAAAAATCAAAAAACATTTTGGTCAAAAATTTACTTATAACACCCCATTGAGCACCGACTGGTAAAATCAAATCTGGATCTCCACAAAAATCCATCTTGAAGTATGGATGCTCCTCGACAAAAATGTGTTGTCGATTGAGCCAACTGAACAATGCAGTGGAAAAGATGATTGTTAACTGGCCCGCGTGTTTAGCCATCAACTTGAACCACCTCTACATCCGTGGATCTCTAGGACCAGCTACACCCAGTGTTACATGCTGTGGTTGCATCAATGGAATTCTTTCTAAGGAAAAATAAATTAAGATCGAACCATGGCTAAAATTCTTTGTCTTACCACTTTTTACCTTGGTCAGTTGTTCTTTCAGTGAAGAAAGCACGACCTCACACCAGTTGAATACTTTTGGCTCAAGACACGCTAGCGCATACTGCATATAATATATGTTCGCTAGATGAAGTGTCACACTGCCAGCCAATTTTGCAATAGTGAAAAGGATAGTTATCAAAGGAAAATCACTCACATCCCTGATGTTTATTTTCCCATCCTTTCTAGGCTATGTACCTGGCCAACAAAACTGTCGAATATAATCTCTCACCGATTCACTTCCACGGGAAAATCCTAAAAGTGAGATGGGGACACCTTGCCTCAACAGTCCGGTGAGAAAGTAAACATCAAAAATCACAATAGGGACCACTTTGTCCCTGATGTGAAAAGCCTGATCTATTGGATCCCATGCATGAACAAGGAACTACAATAGTTCTATTTTTTGCCTCATTCCAGACAACTTGAAGTATTTGAGTAACCCACAGTTTTTGAGGGCCTCAATTGTACTTGGATTATTTATAGAAATCATATCTTATTCTTCATGCTCTCTTTCTTGCTAAGTGATATTCATTCTGATCCGATGATAGCCTGCAATCAAACAATAAGCTTAATTAGGATCCTTTCCATGCAAAAAATAGGACAAATTTTGGAGCAAACAGGTGAAACAAATTTGGGAAACTCACCCAGCGCAGCCCAGGCAAGGAGACAGTGCGCTGTAGAGAAAACAACCTTCTATCTAGGTGCTCTTCAGTGCAGTTTTCAAGATGAAAGCCTGCGCTGATCCCAGGGTGAAAAGATCAAACCCCAGAGGACCCAAAAAACCCTAAAACTTGCATGAAATAGTAAAAGAATGACATAAAAAGAAAGAGGAGGGGTAGATCTCCTACCTAGTCCAGACAGCTCAAGAAATCATCCAAAAAGTCTCTCGCAATCAGCTACTCAAGTTTGAGGTAAAAACTAGCCCAGAGCACAAAAATGAATGGTAAATATCAAATGGTAAAAATGACATGGTAAAAACTTGTTTTTATGTTTATTTCATGTTCATTAATTGAATAAAATTTAGTATATACCTATTTTTACTCATGAAACAAGTATCTTTAATCCATTTGGTGGTGTTTTGAGCAGGTTTTATAGCTAACTTATAGAATTTGACGTGCTCGATTGTAAATTGCATCTTTGACCACAGAGAATACTTTTATCTCTTTTTCGAGCTCTGTTAAAAATCGAAAATGGAACCCCCTTGGAGTCCTCTTTAAGCTCTTTTTAGACTCTCTAAATACGAAAAGATTGTTGAGCGCTTGTCCTTTTCAGCTTGTTAACGGATTGGAAACGACATCTACTCAGTATAAGTTTAACCCTTTTTCAGGCTGAGATAGATTATTTACGAAAAAGGACTATGTTGATCGAAGATGGTCAATAGGTTCTCTCTCATATTGTTTTACGATTTTTCGAGCTTAAGAGACAAACCTATGAAAAAGAACTTGTTGAGTTTTCTTTTTGTCCCTTCTCAAACTCTCTAAACATGAAAAGGACTAAGTTATCTTTGTCCTTAAACTCGTTAAAACATCAAATAGCGACAAACTTGTCGATGATGACAAGACTGAGTTTCACCTTCGCTAGACTCGTTAAAATATCAAATAGTGATGGATTCACCCAAAGGGTGGAATTATACAACAAGAATATGTTATCTTCCTCAAGCTTGATAAAAATAAACAGGTACTGGTCAGCAATGACTGGGGAAAATGGAAAAAGGGGTAAACCACTTTTGGTGGTGGGCCACTCTTGAACATGACACTTTCACCTCATCACTGTGACTATTTGGGTTGGGTTATTAGCTTGATGGTTATCATACCATTGGTCTATCATACCGTCCATCACTTTGTTTTGGGTCAATGCTACCAATTCATTTTAGTGTTGCCGACATGTTCAAGAGAAATCATTCAGTCAAAATTCATCCTTTGCAATACCATAAACCTTCATTTTCATGACCACCATTCCTGAACCTTGTGTCATCAGTCAAATTCCATCTCCAAAATCATTACACTTGTTTCGTGTCATTGATGGGGGATACATCAAGGGCCTCTATGATGAGTCGCTTCTTGTTGACATTAGCTCATTATCCAGGAAGTTGACTTAGAAACACCCTTCCAGTACCTTGAGGCTTGCATACATCAATGGAAAGATTCTCACTTCTGGCGATAGGTTGACATCAATGGCCTTTGATCGAAAGAATTTGTATGGTGTTCGACATCAAATCATCCATTCACACCATGCAGAATGTATTGTAGTACCTTGAGGATCATTATCATTATTGGTGATTTCTCTCACATCCATTAACGACTCACATCATTGGCAAGTAATCAGACGGTGTCTTCCCATGTTCGACTTTAGATCACATATTCACATGGTTAGAATCGTACTTGAGCGAATTATTGAACAATATAGAAGACCCTGGATCTAGTTTCATCCATCCAGGCTGCGATTTTAGGAGATGTACCAAATCATCCGTACAATGGATTTACATTGATGGTCATTCCAATCATGGGTCTATATCTGTAGATGACTATCTGTGTACTTGTAATGAAAGTTTATATGTTGAGAATGGGTATGCCTTCCCTCAGCGATTCATCAAAAAAAAAAAATCAAAATATCATGATATTGTATTGTAATCGATGCAGGTCCCCAACTAGTTTGGAACCTCCTCATCACATCATAAAGCATTTCACTCGACATTACATTTTCTACTTCATGCTTTAGGGGGAAACTATTATAGATCCATTTGGGAACATCACTCCCATCATCCAGATCAGTGTTTTAGGGCTCATCAAACCCTAATTTTAGTTGATACATGCCCTGAACAAGTCAACCTTTTGAATTCCTCCTTCCCAGATAGTTTCATGGCCCGAAGACATCCTGAAATGACCTCTAGAGGGACCATCACAGTTAGGCTCATACAAAGGGGCCTTGCAAAGCAGTTGAGTCCATGCCAGGGTGCTCTGCAGAGCACTTAGGCCTTCTTTGACCTGTGCTGGGCGAGTTTGAGAGAAATTCACATAAGGGTTGGGGAATATTCTTATCTTCTGGATATTTCTAGATGACTCCCACACTTATCATCTCCTATGAGCTCAAACATGGATGAGGAATGAGTTAAGATACACCCTACCCTCTCATCCCTTTCAACATGGAACTAATTCTAAGTATGGAAGGCCATTCAATACCTTCACTGATGACAAAACGTCCTCTTTCTTCCTATAAATTGAGCACTCATCTAAGTGATTAAGGGATGGAATTTGATGATTGTAAGGAGATAATGTTAGTTTGAGAATTTATACTATTGTAAGTGTCGTTATGCTACCAGATTTTCATGCTTATGATGGGATGTGGATGGAACCAAAGCTGGAGGAGTGACTTTGAATCAAGCTTCATGGTTGTAATTCTTCCTTCTATTCAATAAAGTATTTGCACCTTTTTCCATATGCTTATCTTGATATGTGATGCTTATATGTGTGAATGTATCTGATTCCATTTACTTGTAATCAATAGATATTTTTCTTTGATCAGTTCTTTGTCTTCTGTTGATGTTTACAGGCACTTCTCAAGCATGTTAAGTACGGGAAGAAGCGACAATATCGATACAAAAGAGACAAGAGGAAAGCGAAAGTTCAAGTAAGTACTCTCATTCTCTTTGTCTTATCTATTGTTTATAGAGAAAGGTTAAATCACTTTAAATTCTTGTTCTAGATATAGCTACTATCTATGGAATTAGTATTTATCCATAGATACCAAATTATTCATAACACTATGTCACAGTTACTTTTTTGTTTCGGCTGTGCACTAGATGTGGAATCTCCAAAATACATAAAGCTTCACTTAGATTCCATAAACACTTCTTTTTCATTCTAAATATCAAATAAATACAAATTTTTAGTAGTCTTTCTAATCCATGTAGTCTAAGATTCCTTCTTTTCATTTACTTTGTCATCACCAGTCACAGCTCCACTTCTCGTAACAATATTGATTCTTGGATCATCATTTCTTCTTTCGGAAGTCATCATCTAGATGTTTTGTGTCAACTGTTGGTTTCTCTTTTCTTGCATTTTTTCCATAACTACCAGAGATTTTTTAATTACATGATCAAAATCTTTACAATACTTAAATGTCATAGTGGGATTCTGATAGTCTCTCGCAAAGTTTCCTAACTAGTCGCAACTGTAGAAAATATTTTTTCCACGTCCTTGACCAGATCCACCACCTAGACTTCTTCCATGATAACCACCTTCACTACTATGTTGTCCATTATCCTCTTGCCCATGTTCTTCTACTTGCATTCTATAAGTGTCAACACCACGTTCCATCATTAGTTCATAAGATTGATAATGGTTCTCATCACGTCCTGCTGATTTACAAAACTTGTAATATAAGTTCCTGGGATTCTGCACATATTTTTGCAACAAATAAAAATCTCTTGATCTATTTTTGCCTCTAGTTTTTCATATCTCACACCATAGGCTGGATCCAACATTCAAAGTATTTGATGCTGCACTAGCCATGTAATTTATGAAGAGAGGGAATTGTTCTTTAGAGTGGCCTTCTGATTTTCACTTTGTACACCACACTTCTTCTCTGACTTCTTTTCTTTTCTTCATATCTTGTAACTATAGAGTCAAATTTTCCAACTGAATCTAAATCTATTTCATATTGGCATTGGTATCTCCTATAGGCAAAGCTTCTTATTTCATCACCAGCTCTAGAGCTTTGGCTTGAGTTTCTATATTTTGTTGCATCAAAGGTAATTTGATATGTGGCAGAAGTGAAACTATAAACTATTCCTTATTTTTTTGTGGATCTATATTGAAGCTTACCTGATATAATAACACCTTGAATCTCTGATCGAATTCCCAAACAGATTTAGTAGGCCTTTGTTTGATTTCTTTTAACTCTATGATACACTACGATTTAGAATTCAGTTTCTTGAATTCTTTTACCAATGTTGTTTTAATATCTACAAATGATCTAATCTGATTGCTTGAATACTTCAAGTACCATGTCAACGCTCTACCTAGAATGTCATGGCAAGCTGCACTTTCTTTATATTTCCATCACAGACTTGCTTCACTATCCATATTGCTTCACATAAAAACCATAGTTGTTCTGGATCTTTCGATCCAGTTCCTTTAAAAACAAGTATCTTAATATCATTGGCCAAATTTATACTTGGAGGGGAAGGAGAAGGGGGAGCGGGATTTGTAAGAGGAGGGGGGTGAGGGGTAAGGGGGTAGGGTGGGTAGGTGTATAGGGAAAACCAAAATGAACCTGACTATTACTAGATTCTAGCTTCGGTGAACTTTTAGGTTGGAAGGGTGAATACTACGAAGTTACTTTGGGGTTTTCAGGGAGGATTTCTTCACCTTCAAATTCACTCAAAAGATGGCTATAGTTAGTTTATATGAAATTCTTCAAATCTGGGCCATGAGATCTCTTTCTAGTGCCTATTCTATATCTTTTTCCGCTTTGCATTGTTCTAGTCTCTTTTTCGGATCTTCTCCCAAATATAAGTAAATTAATAATTTGATTGATTTTGTAAAACTCCCTTTTCACACAAAATCATCTTAACACAGAGTTTCATAAGTCTCAAGTACTTACCTCACAGTCACTTAAAAAATTGTCATTATGCTTTGCTGTAAGACACAGTCGAGTCTAATACGGACTCAGTAATGAATCCTCCCAAGATGCTATCAATCCATAAATCAATAGCTCTTTAAATCCTATTGTTGGTGTTCATGATTCGTTGTATCAGTTTAGGGGTGCACTCCTTAGGTTCGTCCCTTTAAAACAATCATTTCTTTCTGTCAACCTTGATATCCACTCGTACAACTCAACATGAAATGAACCAAAGAAAATTTCGTATTGATCTTCGAAAATATTCTTCTATAACCACCTTTTCGATGAAAGATGAGGCCTTCTATTCTCTTAACCTGGAAATTCTCATTCCTTTTGTTCAACCCAATCTTGAATTTCCTTCTTTGACAGATGCCACATAAACATATCCCTCAAACAAATCCTGGTCCAGGGAATGAAACCATTTGTTGGCTTAGGTTGGGCTAGCCCAGGTTTGGTTCTTTACTGCACACCAAAAAAAACCCTCAATCACTGGCCCTTTTGGAAACAACCTACAAGCAGATCGAGTGTCACCCACAGTGACTATGGGAGGATGCAGAACTAGGTTTCTACAGCCTTGAGGGATGATGCGATGTGGTATTTTTATGTTATTTTATCTCTAACATTCATAAATTGCTTCACTTTCATTTATTACTTTTCCACATTACATTCATCACTTAAAACATATCATCTAAACCCATAATCATGACTGTGTTGTAATAAAGTGCAACTATAATAAAACTGCTATGCTACAACATATAGTAAGAAAAGATACCCATGAAGACATAGATTTTACTATGGTTCACCCCAATGTGGGACTACGTCCATTAGAACTATTTCTTATAATAGAGAATTTTTACAACAAATAGTTCTTGGCCTGCACACTCATCTACAGGCATTCCGTGCACTTAGCTACGGACTTAGGCCTCTATGCACTCAACTGTAGAGCCTTTTCTTTGCCATTGGCTACAGATCACAATAATTCAACCATAAACATAGATCTATATCATAATATGATGATTTTCTTCTTTATTATTCATCCCTATATATACTATTACATCGAGGGATATATCATCGTAATACCATGGTCCATATACTATGGACTCCCCTAATACAAGCTAATATGGTCCAAAAACGATTCATCATTTAAAAAATAGTATTCTTTTACAAAAAGGGAGGGGCTTCAACCCACTCTGAAGCCCATATACCTCGCCATATATCTACTTTGCGGTCCATTTTGGCACTTTGCTGCTCTACTGCGCGGTCCATTTCACACTCTGCTGCCCCAAAATGCGGAGTCTTCATCAAAATTTGTTGGGTTGCACCCAATAGGACCCCAACACCAGATTTTGTTGGCTTAGGTTGGGCTCACCCACGTTCAGTTCTTTACTACGCACCAAAACAACCCTCAATCACTGGCCCTTTCGGCAATGACCTGCAAGCAGATCACAGTCTCACTCAAAGTGACTATGGGAGGATGTAGAACTAGGTTTCTGCAGCCTTGAGGGATGATGCGATGTGGTATTTTTCTGTTCTTTTATCTCTAACATTCATAAATTACTTCGCATTCATATATTACTTTTCCACATTACATTCATCACCTAAACATATCATCTAAACCCATAATCATGACTACACTGTAATAAAGTGCAATTGTAATAAAACTGCTATGATACAATAGATAATAAGAAAAGACACACATGAAGACACAAATTTTACGGTTGTTCATCCTAAAGTGGGACTACATCCACAAGAACTGTTTCTTATAATAGAGAATTTGTACAACAAATAGTTCTTGGCCTGTGCAGTCAGCTGCAGGCAGTCCGCACTCTCAGCTGCAGACTTAGGCCTATGCGCACTCAGCTGTAGAGCCTTTTCTTCACCATAGACTATAGATGACAATAATTCAACCATAAACATAGATATGGATCATAATATGATGATTCTCTTCTTTATTATTCATCCATATATATACTATTACATAAAGGGATATATCATCACAATACGATGGTCCATATACTATGGACTCCCCTAATACAAGCTACTATGGTCCAAAAACCATTCATCATTTACAAAATAATATTATTTTACAAAAAGGGAGGGGCTTCGACCTGCTCTGAAGCCCATATACTACACACTATATCTAGGTGGGGCTTCGACTGTCTCTGAAGTCCATATATCGCACAATATACCTACTTTGTGATCCATTTTGGCACTCCAATGCTCTACTGTGGTCTACTTCTCGCTTTGCTACATCCTTTACTTAGCAATATGATCCCCCAAAATGTGGAGTCTT
The DNA here is from genome assembly GCA_000404065.3 of Pinus taeda. Lineage (NCBI taxonomy): Eukaryota > Viridiplantae > Streptophyta > Pinopsida > Pinales > Pinaceae > Pinus > Pinus taeda. The sequence continues at coordinate 49,548 of APFE030766732.1, read as the reverse complement.
CATCAAAATCTAGACCAAGTTGGGTTTCACCCAACAGAAGAGGTGCCTTGACCAGTAGAGTTTTCGCCAAGTGCTCGTAGAAGAATGTCTCGCTTACTCGTGATTTTAGTAAGTTCAAATAAAGAGATATTTTCACGAGTCTTCTTCATGTCTTCTACAATGTTATAGTCTATTGTAGGAAGACTCATCGAGGTGTCCGAGGGTGGAACTGAATTCATGGTTTTTGGTGTGATGGTTTTGTGTTTTCTTCTTGTAGAAACACTTTTCGTTGAATCTATCTTCCCGGACTTGCTCTCAGTGTTCTGTGTTGAGTCACCCAGAGGATCCAATTTCCTTAACATATCTTGTCTTATTTTATTCTTTTGTATCTCAATCACGGTGGCGTCCCCTTGAATTCTCAAGCTATATCAGTTATTTTTCTTTAGGGCTAGGTTGTCACTCAGAGGCTCCTTATTGGTGGTGGTGTTCTAGGTTGCGAGAGAATACTAATACATGTTTACTACATGCCCAATGCTTGGAGCTTCATTAAGTGTAGAAGCTTCTTCTTATTCATTGTTAGGCTCATCCTACTCATCAACCATGATTTTTCTTGACAATTGCGTAGCCAGACTGCTCATTCCATGGTTCCATTCTTGGCACTTTCTTTCCAAATGGGGTTCATGGTGGAACTTGTAGTATGAATCTGTAGTGATTTTCTCAGGGTTCAGAACCAAGTTATAGCTCTGCACAGATTTGAATGGTTGGATGCTTCTGTTGCTTCTACTAGAAGCTACATTGTTGTTTTACGGGTACTTGGGGGGCCTGCAGCTCATGGTAGTCTTTCTTGTCCTTTGTTTAAGTTCGGCCAATTTGGTAGTCAAGGACTTGACTAAGCGAGTAAGGTTCTCAATATCACTTGCTTCCTTTTCCTTAACCTTTCTCAGAGAGCTTTGATACCTCTTACCCATGTCTTTGGAGTCCTTAGTGGGTTAATTGTCTGCAATGACTCCAATAGCATGTAGGTCTTTCTCCATGGAAATAACCTCTTCATAATTTTCTTTTAATGACGGTTTCACAGCTCACTTGACGAACTGCACAATACATATTAGTAGGGTAGAAGTGTAGTAGTTGATAGAGATGGAATCATGAGGTTAGTGTCATTTGAGAACTTGTTCAGAATATGATGGACCTATGATTGAAATATTTGACCTTTTCTTTCTACTCCATATTGAGACTACCCAACTCCTTGAGTAACATGGCAGGGGTATTGTCTTCAGCAAACATTTCAAGAAAGATCCTTTTGAATACTCCCTAATTTTGGTTAAATTTTGGAGGAAGCCTATTGTACCATACAACTTCTTTGCCATCCAAGGTACATGGAAACAATCTACATGCAACATCATCATAACATACCTAGAGTGTCTGCAGATGTAGGTAGAAAGTGTCTAAGTGATCTTCTACCTTCACTATCTTGTCAGGGTCATATTTTGTTAAGAGCTTGTCTGCGTGTCTTGTAATCTTGTGCAGGACACCCAAAAGTGCCACTGGGCCCTGAGTCATCCAATCCAAATTTTGGTCTGCAATGTTGTCTTCTTCGTTATCCTCCTCTTCCTCTTCTGAATCTATTGGTTCCTCCTCTTCTTCTCCTCCTCCTTCATTTCCTTCCCCTCCACCTCCTCCACCAGATTCTGAACCTGAAAGTAAGAGGTTGTTCTCTTCTTCCTTTTGAAAAAGTGGGGTTCCTCTTCTTTCTCCATAGCTTCTACCAACTCCTCAAGAGTGGAAAAGGTCAATTCTTCAACATATGTAAGTACTACTCCTATGGGGGTAGCCATGTGCTTCTTTTGAGAGTACGTAAGAGCATACACTCCTGGAATCAGTCCACCAAAATTTTCAAATTGACGAGTGATGGGACGAACATCCCGAATTCGATGGTATGAGATTTCACGTTTAGGTTTGGGAGGTAAGAAATTACCAACTTCATAATTGTGAGTAGAGGAGATGGAGTGAATGTTATTGCGTTGACCAAAAAATTGATGAGTGGGGTCGGTGGGACAATCATCCATAAACTACTGGTAGCCCTCCTTCTAGCACTAGAAATGTTGACGGTTCTAGATCCACCAACATTCAAGGGATCTCCCTGATATGAGGTCCCAAATACAACTCACACCGTTTGGTGTAGAAGTCCCATCCGGTATGATGGCACAATTTCTATATACATAGATATTTTCCTTAGCTCTTGCTATTTAGCACATGAGAGTGTTACATTGGTACCTGTTACTTGTGAGGTGAAACGATGCTATTTTGAAGGCTAAAGGAAGGAAATGGTCTATTTTGCTGTCATGGAAAGGTTCCCACACGGTCCATCTCCCCACTTTTTTCACTCTTCCACTCCCATTCATGTCCATTCATGTCTTAACCTGACCTTCACATCGAAACAAAACCCACTTTCACCTTGGCCATATGGGAATTAATCCATTTTTTCCCCGAAAACCTTACCTTTCTGCCCATATGCACCTTTTGTACATTTCTCGAGGACATCCGATACCTCCGTGTGCTCCCGCCGTCGATCTTCCTACCGATCCAATGGCCTGCACTTCACCCGACTGACGTGATATGGTCGATCAGTCATCGTTGTTAGATCATTCCCGCCAGATCTAATGGCTATCATGCATATCGCTCGGGCAACAAGTGAGAGGGATACCGCCCTGATAAAGGTCGTTTCCTCTCTCTCCTCCGCGGCTACGTGGTGCCCAATGAATGGAATCGGGCAGGCTCCAACCTTTACCACTTACCACCTGATGACCGCTCGATGTAAACCATTTGCCACTTGGGTAAAACTGCTCCTGGGCATTATCTTTTGAGCACCTCCTCCGCCCGATAGTCATTTGATCTACTCATTTGAGATCTGACAGCTCAGACTTATTCCGCTCCTACCACAACTTCAGGCCTCCGATGATTGATCTTCTCCATCCATATCTCTCGATCCAATGACCTTCATTCATGATCACCTCAGATCGTCCTCTGCCACCTGAAAAACATCTTGACCATTGATCCATCCCATCCAATGGCCCATATGCCCGCGTACCCCACTTCCCATTAGTCACCCGGGGAGGAAAGTTGTTGGCTCTATCGGTGTTTGTCACAGTCGGACAGTTGAACTAAAATAATAGAATACTTGGCTGAAAGGGGAAAAAACAACAACACGATGTAGCTGAACCCATAGAAATGGTCATGGAACATCGCTGGCATGAGCAAGCCACTTGACAGCGTGACAAAATTACTAGAATTTGGTCACTTTGTTTGTTAGGAAAAGAGACTGCTGGCTCATGTCTATCTAGTTATGGCATCAAGTAGTTAGAAGCCAGAGGGGATAGATTAAGACATCATGAGCCCTAGAGAACCCAAGAGCATTGTAAAAAGCCTATAAATGGCTGAAAATTAGAAGGAATTGGGGTTCAACTTTTGGAGGTTGTGGATACTCTATTCCTTCCAGCGTCTCATATTCATTCTAGTAATACAAGCTTCTTTTGCTGTTACATGTTTAATTGCCATCTCCTCCTCTGTTCTAAGCTTGCACTTGAATAGGTTATTTAGGTTTTCTTCTGTGTCTAATGCCAGATAACTGTCATCTTATCTCTGCGTTGATAAATTATATTTGCAAGCTTCATTTAATTTCTGTAGCTAGCCATTCATATGTGTTTATGTATGCATTTGCTGGTACATTCAATATTCTCCATATATCCATTGAATCTATAAACTATTGAGCATTAGTGGTCTAAAGCCTTGTCAAGCTGAGGGTGTTCATGCATGCTGGAGTGAAAATAGAGTTGAAACAGTCATTTGAATTGATCCCAACCCCAATACATTCCAATAGTTAAGAGAATGATATTGAAGATTTATATGTTACCAAGAATCTCCAAGCTACAACCTAGGAGAGCTTCCTCGAGTGATAACATAATTGGTGCCGCTACCGGGGAGAGGAGACTGAAGCTCGGCTTCCCTAGGGGATGACACAGATCTAGCTTTGATGATAGACAAAGCTTGGACACTATTTGGGTTGTAATCATCTATCTGGCGACTCTACTAGAGGACAAACCTCTTGGCGACTCCACTCCATAGTGCTGGCTCAGTTTGTGAGGCATACTCGGAGAAATCCTCAGAAGTCACAAGCTAACTCAGTACCTAACCCTAAAAAAATCATCAAAGAAAGAAAGGCGTTGCACAAAGGAGCATCAAATTCAGGTAGATCCAAACAATATTTTATATCTCTTCAAGAAAATCTTGTAATAGAACAAACACATGTTGAGAGTATAGCATCTAATACTAGAAGTGAAGAAAAGATCTCGGAGATTAATAGAGCTCCTTATTCTTTAGGTTCTTCTTTAGTTGTAATCCCAAAGGAGGTCTGTCCTCCTATCCATCATACTCCTTTGGTCCTATCAGTCACTCCTCAACCCTCTATCATTCAGACTTCTGGTACCCTTATAGCCACCATAGCTATGGCAGGGCCACAAGCACTTACCAAAATGGAAATAATCATAGCTGCTAGGTATGGACCTCTGGTACTGCCCACTCTTTTGAATGCCATGCTTGTTGGAGAATATCAGAAGTATATGCCTAAGTTCACTGGGACTGAAGGTGTTACAGCTGAGGAACATCTTGAATCATTTTATAGCTATGTTGATAACCTAGACATTAGTGAAGATGATGTATGGATGAGAGTCTTTGTCCAAAGTCTTGATGGAGAGGCTAGAAAATGGTTCAGAGAACTAACCCCAAGGTCTATAGTAGATATTGAGGCTTTAGATGATGCATTCCTAAAGCATTGGGGGGGTAAGAAGGATCTACTTGACTACCGTACCGAGTTTGGGAACTTAAAGAGGGAAAATGGTGAGTTGTTGTCCGATTTTAATAAGAGGTTTAACCGCATGTACAACAAGATACTAGCTGAAGTAAAACCCACCACTACCTCTGCTAAACTCACCTATGCCAGTGCCTTTGATTCTGACTTCTATATATTTTTGAGGGAGAGACGATGTGCTACCTTGGTTGATATGCAAGATGCAACCTTGGAAGTAGAATCAAACATCATGGTTGTAGAGAAGCTCAAGGGGAATGTTGATAGAGGAGACGGAGGGGTGAATCTTCATCATCTTCAGATCCCAAGATAGATAAAATGACCAAGATGATAGAGTCATTAGCCTCTGAAATCTCCAAATTAAAGGTTGAGTAGCACCCCGGGAAAGGAAGAGTTCCTAATACCTTTTCTCCTAGAAATCCAAATCCATATAGAAGAGATAATGAGCACTTGCATATTCTGCAAAGAAGTAAAGATACCAATGAAGACCAAAGGGTGAAGACCCCTTTCTAGAATGTAGTCATGGAAGAAGAACAGTTTGAAGAAGATGATGAGATCCATTATCTGGAAGACAAAGGTAGTGCCTCCTTTTTGACCTTAGCTACCTATGAAAAGTCATTTCTTAATGACTAGATTAGGAAAGAGTGGGATGGTGGTGCTGTTCTGAAAACTAATGATTGGCACAAATATGATCTGAGGTCAAAGATGAATAATGCCAAGGAAACTCCTATTCATAGAGCTGCTGTCCCTATAATACAACGAGCTAATAAGAAGAAATGACCAGCCATTGATCCCATCATCCTCAAAGCTCCAGCTCATGAGGTAAGGGGCCTTGACAAGTCTTCTTCTCCTTTTAGTTTTCAATCAAAAATTTATAAGCTAAGAATACCTATACCTCTGATTGAACTAGTGAAGAATAAGTCCTTCAAGAGATCTATCCTCGAGGCCCTTGAGCCTAAAGCCATCCAAGCCTCCACTAACTATGTAAATATGCATGATGACAAACCACCCATTGTTCTCAGCCCAATGATCGAAAATTATGGTGACATCTCCCCATCATTATATGTCTCTTTGACTATTCATGAAAAATTCCTTCACAACTGCCTTCTAGACGTAGGAGCTAACCATAATCTAATGCCTAAGGCTGTTATGGATGAGTTGGGTCTTGAAATAACCAAGCCTTATCATGACCTGTTTTCTTTTGACTCTAGAAAGGTGAAATGTTTGGAATTAATCAGGGACCTAGCCATCACCTTGTCTCAGCTACCTATGAAGAGCATGATGATGGATATTGAGGTAGCAGATGTACCCCCCAAGTTTTGCATGTTGCTTTCCAGAGGTTGGATCAAGAGATTAGGTGGAACATTACAAAATGATCTATCCTATGCTACTGTCCCAGTTTTTGGAGGTGAGAGTAGGAGATTATATAGAGAAGCTCAGTTGGCTTATATCATCAGTGATGAAAAGAATCCCACTAATGATCCCATCTATGCTATCGACACTGATTTTGGAGCCTATATTCCTCTGATTGAAGAATCCCAGTTGGCCTCCATGCAGCTTAGGAAACCAGTTTGCTAGATCACAGAAGAAGAAGGCCCACAAATTTGGGACATGTTCTTTGATGGAGCTTGCTCTAAGGAAGCTACAGGGGCAGGTGTAGTCCTTGTGTCCCCCACATGAGAATGCATTCATTTATCTTTCAAGTTAACTTTTTAGGTCACAAATAACATAGCAGAGTACGAAGTTTTGATATTGGGCTTAAATGCTGCTAAATAAATGGGCATCAAAGGACTGAAGGTGTTTGGAGATGCAGACCTTATCATCCAGCAGGTGAACAAAACTTTCCAAGCAAAGCATCCAAGGCTGAAAGCATACATAGATAAGGTATGGAAGCTCAAGGGTTCTTTTAATAGTTTCAGCATTTCTTACATCCTTAGAATGAAGAACCAGCTTGCTGATTCCCTTGCTGTGTCTGCTAGCACGTTTATCCCTCCTTTGCCTCCTAAATTGACTTATGAAGTTCAGGTGAAATATAGGCCATCTCTACCTGACAATGTCAAATACTGGAAAGTTTTTGAAGATGATGATGAAATTAATAGGTTTTTACAAGTCATTGATGAATTTTATGAAATGCACATTGACCAAGAAAATGAAACCATTGAAGAATGCAACCAGTCCAAGCTAAAGGACGAAATTGGTCAGGATAACATTGTTCAGCTGCCTAGTAACCATATACCCAAAGGATTGGTGCCTCTAGAGAAGCTGTTTGATCATAATGATGTACCTTATAAGCCTGCGAAAAAAGAAAATGAGTCTGCAGTTCATAGACATAATGTAGGAAGTCCAGACCATCTAAAGTACATAAATCTGTCCACCCATTTGTCTTCTGCCCAAATTTCTGAGTATTGCACCTTGATGAAACAATTTGTTGATATTTTTTCCTAGGAGTAAAAGGATCTTAAGACCTATGACACAAACATCATTCATCATAAGATTCCACTAGAGAAGAACACCATCCCTTTTAAGCAGAAGTTAAGACTTATCAGCCCTCTCTTACTGCCTTTGATTGAAAAGGAAATTAAGAAACTGTTGGATGCCAAGATCATAGTTCCCCTAAGGTATTCAAAGTGAATAGCTAACCTTGTGGTAGTAAGAAAGAAGAATGGAGAAATCAGGCTTTTTGTTGACTTCAAGAATCTGAAAAAATGCTCTAGAAAAGATAACTACCCCCTGCCTAAGATGGAACACTTGTTGCAAAAAGTTTCAGGGGCTAGAGTCATGTCTTTCTTAGATGGATTTTTAGGTTACAATCAGATTACTGTACCTCTAGAAGAGTAGGAAAAGACCGCCTTCACTACTCCTTGGGGAACTTTCATGTACTCCAAGATGCCTTTTGGACTGATGAATGCTGGGGCTACTTTTCGGAGGGCCATGGACATAGCCTTTATGGGAGAGAAGGAAAAGTTTGTACTTATTTACCTTGATGAGATAAAAATATTTTCCAGCAGTCACAAGTACCATTTGCAGCATTTGAAGAAGGTGTTCCTAAAGTGCAGATGGTTTGGGATTTCTGTGAACCCAAGGAAGTCACAATTTGCTTTAGAAAAGGCAAACTTCTAGGACATATTGTTTCTACTGAAGGTGTGAAGATCGATCCAGCAAGAGTTCAAGCAATTTAGACATTGTCCATCCCAAGGTCAAAAAGGGACATTCAATATTTCCTGGTGTTGCGGCCACCAACAACCCCCCTTTTTATTTAGTGTTGTGACTAATACTAAATATATGGGGACCCTTAGCTAAAATTAAAAAAAATCAATTAGTGATTGTATTTCCTATTCAATAAAACTTACCATCATAAACTTAAGAAAATACCTTTGAAAATATCTAAAAAAAACTTAAGTTTTGTGATGAGGGAAGACAAAGTCACTCCTTAAAGGATATTGTATCGCAGAAAAGATAACAGGATGCCTCCCTATAGGCCAAAATTCTAAGAATGTGAGATTGCAATGAGAGATCACATATTAAAAACATATATATCACATCGCATGCTTTAAAATGCACTTATGTTGAAAAACCGTAGAAAAAACGCCAATATGTGATATGGCATATCGCAAAATCGCACCTCGCAAGAAATACATTAAACACGAAATGCACATACTTATGAGTTTGCGATAATGCGACCATACGATATTGCGATATCGCGATAAAGCAGAAAAGCGATCTTACGAAAGAATGAAAGAGTGATCATGCGATCATGCGATAATGCGATATTGCAATTATGCGATGCATCTCATCGCAAATTTTTTTGGTTCATTATTCAAGGAAAAGTGCTTCCATTAAATGAGAATGGTTATGTGCTTTAAATGCTCATTAATGAAGTAGTTGCCAATTGTTAATGAAATCTAGTTTTGAGTTTATCAAAGAGCCAGTTCACATAAAGTGGCATATTTTTTAATGTCTTCGGCAGTCAAAGCATTCCCGTCGTTATTTATTGTCATTACTCTCACCTCACTTGTAAACTGCAAGAACGAAGGACAAAAGGTTATACAAAGCAGTGTACAAGAAACTACGGTGAAAATAGGCGAGGCTCTGATATCTGAAGATAGATAAAAGGCACCCTTGCACAAAGACACAACATGCAACAGAAACGTGGGTATTTTCACCTGGGAAGGCATACATAATCTATTTTAGGAAATAAATCCTAAAGTAATGGGATTTATGGCTACTACAGGCTCATCAAGGTCATCTGAAGCATCAGTTGCAGAGTTAGCTTGTTCATTCCTGCACCAGAGAGCGGCAAGGCCCAAAATTCTCCCCTGCACAGAAATGGTTAAAGGAATATTAGACAACATTGACATCAAGACAGGCAGTTTAGGGCTGAAGGTCAAGAGCTCTCAGAATCATTGTTTTCACAAAATTTCAACTTTACATCTGCTACAAGAAAACATGCAAGAGGCGAAAACCACACTAAGGAAGCCCAGATTAAGAAACAAAGGCAGTTTTCGATGCACGATTAGTGCCTAGCGCTAAGCGCGCATCGCTGGGTAAAACTTCTCGAAATGGGAAGCCTCTAATTGCTCAGTCTCCTATAAGCCCAGTACCAAAACGATGGTGCCAGCTCTTGCTGATTCTGTTTTGCAGCACATTTAAAGGCTGAAGTCAGCCAACTGACTCATATCAAGCAAATGCTGAATGCTTGCGACATTAAGGAGAAAATACAGAAATAGTTAGTTTTAGATTTAATTTTAGAAATAGTTTTATTTTATTTTTCCTAGAAAAAGGACGGTCATTTAAACCGTATCCTAATTTTTTGTAAATAAGTTATTTTTAGACATAGTTAGTAGTATTTAAACCCTTCTCATGCATTTACAGAAGGGTCCAGAAATTTATCAAAAACTTGTCCTCAGAACATGCACTTTTGCACCCTCTGAGGAGGTTTTGGTGAATGAATGGAATAGGGTTTATTGATTTTTGCATCTGATATCTGCTACTGATGTTGACTTCTATACTCTTAGTTGATGTCAGATTGAGAAGAGATAAATCATTATCGCTTGAAGCTCATGAGTAGAACTACTTATAAATGGTACTTCTATCTCTTAAATGTTTCTATCTCCTGTGTTAGAGTGATATTTAAGCTTAGTTGTTTATATGTTAATGCTTGAATTCCTGAGTTATCATTTGGTACTTTTGTACGGTGATAGCTATTTATTTGTGCTTGATATGTGAATAGCTTACTGTGCGATATGCTTCTCACAACTATTTCGTCTAACTTTTTATGCTAAGTAGTTCATCTATTTTGAATTCTTTTCTTATAACAGTTGAATGATCTTTATTACCCATTGTTATTTGAAATCATTTTAGATCGCATAATAGAAAAATCTTACCCCGGGTTAGTATAGATATTAGATGTCGTTGCTTTTTTAGAATATAATTGCATATCATTAGATTAGAATTAGAGGTAGATTATCTCATTTAGAATCTTTTAAAGCCACAAACATCAATCAATCTTACACACACACACAAATTGGGAAACTGGTCCCATTATCCCCAGTCGGACCCGCTATACCAAATGGAAAAGGAGCTGCCAACCAAGATCCGGACCGTATCCCCCTTGTTGTTGAACTGATTTTCGGGGCTTCAACATATTTGGTGCTAGAAGGAGGGCTTGTAACTATGAATGGCAAGTAAGTCCAAATCAAAATACCATTCTGAGAGTAAATCACCCTCACCATCTCCCCCAACTAATCCACTTCATTTAGAATCTTTAAATCCATAGTTGGAAGTCGTAGGATCAACAACCGCTACTATAAACCCTGATATTTCAGAACAATCTATTTTTGAACCTTCTGAAGTTGAATATTTGATTCACAAACTTCAACGATTTTCTATATCTCCTCCAAGATCTGATAAATCTCAAGGCAGCGTGACTTCGCAATATAACCCTGCTCATCCCTTGACCAAATTAAAGAGCGAAAATTTTTGTGTACAACCAACTGAATTACCTCTACCCAGTAGGAAGAGAGCAAGGAAATCACCTAAAGGATCTAATAGCGAGACTCTTTCACCATCCTCATCCATCTCAACTTCCTCACCGCGAAGTCAACCATCCACTCCACTGCTCCAGATCATTATTCACCAACCTACTCGTACTTCTACATCCCCTTCTCAATCATCTGGAGTTATTATATCCTCATCTTCTCGACCTCAGGGATCATCTTCTCCACTTCCTTCCATTAGTAAATCAACAATGGCTCAATCTCCATGGAACAATCCAGGGGCAGTCTTAATGCCTACGCCCTTGAGTCAGCTGCCAGCCCATCCTGAAAAATGGTTACCTAAATTCAATCCTGAAGAAGGCATGCTAGTGGAAGAGCATATCAATAACTTTATGCTATCCATAAATCTTAATGGAGTTACCAACGAAGATGCTGTCGTTAGAATTTTCCCGTATACCCTCCAAGGAATAGCCGGATCATGGTATTTTTCACTACCATCTGGATCTATTACTAATTGGGACATCTTCAAGGAGAAATTCCTCATTAAGTTTGGTGATGATAGGTCTACTGCAACATTGATTAATGACCTGTCAAACCTCAGGGCCCAATCAAAATAACCCATCAAAGACTTCAATTCTCATTTCAATAAACTATTAAACAAAATTCCTACCGCTTCCAAGCCCAACGAAGAAGTAAGAAGTGAATGGTACATTACTGCATTACTATCAAATATAGCAATCTTCGTGGATAGGGCTAATAAGACAACTTTGGCTGAAAACATGAAAGAAGCAATAGCTGTAGAGAAACGGATTATAGCCCTTGAAAAGAAGACCGTGATTGAAGAACGGAAGTATAAGAAGGTAACACTCAAAGAAGATCCCAGGAAAAAGCAATCGAAAGATCCTTTTGATTTAGAAGGATTGCAAAAAGTTTTGAAGACCATGCCTAACAAGATGGTCGACATCAAGAAACAAGTGGTAGAAACTTCTTCAAAGAAGCCCTACAGAGCTTTTAAAAGGAATCCCTCGACTGATTCAAAGCCCCCCAATGCTATTACAAACGCTGAATTTGAGGAAGAAGAGAAAATCGCTACTAAAGAGCAAAATGATGAAGAAGAAGTTGTAGAGCTACAAGGAATGTGGGATTTCATCCTCCCACAAGAAGAGGATCAAGAAGAATTTCCGGTTAGTACACGAAGCAGAAATCATCTTGATCCCCCCTAAACTACCCCTAAGCCAAAGAGCGCAAGCTCGGCAACGAAGGATAAAGTCGCACCCAAGAAGACAACATCTAAAGCGACTCAAACTAGCCCAGTCCAAACAAATGCGTCTACTCCATCTAAAACGTTGATCATTTATGATGAAATGGAGTATAATATTATAGAAGATATGAAGAAGACTCGGGCCAATATCACTCTTTACGAATTAAGCAAGTTAAAACACCAGGAAAAGATAATTTTGAAAGAATTACATGCTGTGCCAGTTGCACCTTTGCCTGCCGCTGTAATTTCTCAATCTTCCCATGACATGGGTAGACCTTCGACTAATGCGATTAACAAGGTTGATCCAAATGACGTTGTATTAATTGGAGGTAGATCGAGATCTCATACTCCCCCCTTTCTTCTTACTTATGAAATTTTTATAAAAATGTGCATAATTGTTTAGTGGATTCTAGAGCTTCATCGAATATTTTACCGAAGTCAATATGTACAAAATTGAACGTTCAACCACAGAAGTTTGTTGTGCGCATAGTCCAGCTAGACTGATCACAAGTCGAGGTAATTGGTGAATTGAATAAGGTTACCATAAGGCTTTCATCCAACCCAAAGGTATGTCAAGTTATAGATATTTTGGTTGCTGATATTCCAGAATTTTATGGCTTAATTCTTAGCAGGGATTGGTCAGAAAAATTTCATGGATACTTCACAACTGATTGGTCGCACATGTGGCTGCCCTACAATGGTAAACCAAATCAAATAAAAGTTGAACGAGAACGACATCAGAAGTACATAGTAACAGAACTCGAGGGGGAAAATGAACTAGTAGCATATAACAACAGTATTATTGGAAATTACTCAGTAGATTCTTTCCTAGGGAACTTTAATGCTCATACGTCACCTTATTTAGAACATTCTGTTTTGTCCCAAGTCGAAAAATTTTCCAAAACAGATAGTTCTAAATGTATCAATTTTTTAGATAGTCCTGTAAATAAATCTTCATTTTGGAAATTATTTTTTGATGGTTCTAAATCTAACGAAGGAGCAGGAGCAGGATGTGTGCTAGTTAGTCTAGAAGGAGATAAAACTATGTTAACTTGCAGACTCAAATTTTATTGCACCAACAATACAGCTGAGTATGAAGCTTTAGTCCAAGTGTTGTACAAAGCAATCGAATCAAATTTCAAATACCTTCAAGTTTTTGGAGACTCTGAAATTGTAGCCAGACAGGTACGTAATACTATACATTGCTTATCAGGTCATTTAAAACATTATTAATATTTAGTTCAAGATCTGACTAAGCACTTTATAGCATTTAACATTTCATCAATTCCTAGACTCCAGAATGCAAGTGCAGACCTTTTGGCTAACGTAGCTTCTAAACTTATCCCTTTAGAAGATTTTAGTCCTGATAGATTTTCAATAGAATTAATCAATATAACTTCTATTCATGATAACATCACAAATTGGAGAATATTCAACGACGATCCTGATATCGTGAGTTTTCTCACATCCGAAGGATCTTATACCAATCAAATAATTGACGAAGACTAACATGACTGACAATTGCAACAAGATAGCAATAACAATGCTATACCTAAGTCGGTAGTCAAATTAGAAGACCTTTATGATTTGAAAGATTGGTTTAAAATATATACTAATTCAAAACTCGAAATTTCAACTTTGAATTACGAATTAGTAAATCTAGGAACTAATACCAAACCCCAAAGCATCAATCTAGGCCTTGGCCTAACTCCCGAAGAAAAATTAGCATATATCCGTCTTTTGAGACAATACATAAATGTTTTTGATTGGAACTATGATGAACCTAAAACATACAACACTTCTATCATCCAGCATACTATTCCAATGATGGAAAATGAAAAACCAGTCCAATAGAAGTTGAGAAAAATCCATCCCAATTTAGAAAATCAGATTAATTCTAAACTCAACAAGTTACTGAAAGCCAAAATAATTTTCCCCATTCGACATTCCAAATGGGTCTCCAACATGGTCCCTGTTAGAAAGAAAAACAAAGATATTAGAATCTGTATTGACTTTCGAAACCTTAATAAATCCTGCCAAAAGGATAATTTTCCTTTGCCTCCTATGGAACAAATCTTGCAGGCAGTCACTGGGTCAGAATTAATCTCCTTTTTAGATGGATTTTCAGGATACAATCAAGTGTTGGTACATCCTGACGATCAATTAAAAATCACATTCAGAACCAAATGGGGTAATTACGCATATAAAAAAATGCCTTTTGGTGTGATTAATGCTGGTGCCACATTTTAGAGAGCCATGGACATTACATTCAGAGGTTTAGTTAATAAGTCCATGGTAATCTATTTGGATGATATAACTGTCTTTTCCAAGACATGAAGCAACCATCTCAGAGATTTAAAACAAATCTTCCAACGTTGTATCAGGTATGGAATTTCACTCAACCCTAAAAAATCCTTTTTTGCATTAAGTGAAGGAAAACTTCTAGGATTCATAGTGTCAAAAACTGGAATTCACATTGACCCTGACAGAATCAAAAATATTTCCAAAATTTCCCTACCTCACAACAAAAAAGCTATGGAATCTTTCCTTGGTCAGATCAACTTTGTAAAAATATTTGTTCCAGACTTTTGAAGAATTTTATCTCCTTTACAAACAATGATAAAAAAGAAGTCAAACTTCAAGTGGGGCCAAGACGAATATGAGGCATTCAATCTAATCAAACAAGCAATTATCAATGCTCCATCTTTAGCGACTCAAAATTTTTCAGATCCTTTTGTTTTATATACATTTGCATCTGACAGATCATACGTAGTGATACTTACTCAGACAAATCAAGAGAATGCAGAAGCCCAGATTGCTTTCTTCAAATTTACAGGGAGCTGAATTAAATTATTCAGATGTGGAGAAACAGGCTTACGATGTTTTCAAAACAATCAAATATTTTAGACCCTTTTTACTCAAAGCCCTTGTTGGATACCTATACCAATAGGTTTCATATTTCATGATTGGCAAGTTCAAGTGCCAAATATGCTCTGCTTTGCTGCTACATAGATCCCATATTTTCAAGAAAAGACAAGGTGTGTACATGCCTTCATGCCTAATAAAGTTTTGATGGATGACCCACAGCCTAATCTGGATCATGCCATGTTTCAATTTTTGTTGTAGAATAGAGCAAGAAATCTGTCCAAACTGTTTAATTTTGGCAGATCAGTAGTTAGGCAGAGAAACTAAGGTTCCCAACTGCTTAATCTGGGGCCTTGGAAGAAATAAGGGTAGTGCTAGATAGGAAATCAAAGCAAAAAGCCAAGGGAAAAGAAAAGGCACATAAAGGGTCTGCAAGTCCAAATGCACCCTCCAAGAAGAAATAAAAAATGCTAGGCAAAATAGTTGGGTAGGTAGATGGGGTTGCAGAAGTGGTGTTCCTTCCAAGCTGAACTTTGCTAACCAAATACAAGGAAAACAACACAATGGAGCATAGCTAACTTCCCTTTTTTCCCTTTGTTTACCACTCATCACTAACATCCCTTCACAAGATGTGTTTGTAAGAGAGATTCAAGGTTTTATGTTGGTTCTTATGGCCTTTAGAAGCCACATTTCTTGTGAAAAGTTCTTTTCATTTTGATCTACTCTTTAAACTAAGTTCTTCCCAAGAAAACTTGGTGATACCACTCTTCATTCACCTCCTCCCTCCACATTGACCTCTAACTTGTATTATTTAGCTCCCTATGTTACCCTTTCCCTACTAGTATAACACCATGGTGTATAAATCCTAAGCATTGTATAAATACCCCCCTCCTTGGCATTATAGCCCTATGGTTCATTACTAGGGAATTGAATTAACACCTGGTTAAGCTCAAGAACCCAAGCCTAACCTCTTATCTCCATCAGAACTCATCTACCTATACAACTCTCCATTTTTGCCTAAAAACCCTTGAAAAAACCCTTTTGCACCGTTATGCCCACTCAAAGGCAAAAAATATGATAAAACCCACTTTCCCCGCCTCATCCCAAGGTCGGGAGCGATTTTGCGCCTTTACATGAAATTTCATTGAAAACCCGCTTATCCTAAGTTTTTAATCCTTTGCGCGTTTATGTGAAAAATTTCATAAAAACCCTCTATTCTGCCTTTTTCTAAAGTCATCGGCTATATACGTTTTAACAAAGAAATACATTGGAAAAGCATTGAAATTTGTTAAAATGCCTAAGGGTCCCACCAGGTGCATTTACCACTGAAAACATTATTATAATCCCCTCCCGATGCCATATTACTCGTGCAGATCCGTGGCCCGATAGCCGTCCGATCCAACTATTTTAATCCAACGGTCGACGCTCGTATCGGAGGGGCCCCGACGTCCAACAGATATCGTCCGATATCTGTCAGATGCTGATGACATGCGGGTCCACGCGTCGCCCCCAAAATCCATCGGAGTCCCCTCTGACAGATTCCTCGCCGTATAAGAGGTAGCCCAATTTTGCGCCACCTGTCCGCCTCTGTCAGCACCCTCGTACTGCCTGTGTCAGCACCACGACCGCGCGCCTCGCCCACCACTGGTCCACCTGTTCGCAACCTCACCGCCCCCGTGGATCGGTCTTAGGCTGCCACGTCACCTGATGACGTCATCCAACCCGGACCCACTTGCTGACATCATGCTGACGTCATTTTAAAAAGGGCGCCAATAAGCCGAAAAAGCCATATTTTGTCAAAATTACGTGTTTTTTGCACTTTTTGGCAAAAACACTTCTGCACTCTCTACATGCGTTTTACGACGAAGAAATCGCCAACCTGCTCAAAACCAACCGGAGAGCTTCAGCGCACGTACCCACCTACTGTTCCGACCCAAGCAATCCATCTGCCAGGTATTTGTCCGTAAAAACCTCTTTAAAACCTGGTTTTTCTCAGTAATTGCTAAAAACACCTTAAGCACAGAAAACACTTAAAAATCACCAGAAAACTACTCAAACCCAGCTCCCTCTTGGAAAATTGACGGTCGAATTTCACCAACCGAGCCATTTAGATTGCAAATTTCAGTGAAAAAGCCCGCATTCTTGGTTCGCGCAGTCATGAACTAGAACCTGAAACCTACACTCAATTGCTGAGAAAGGCCTGTGAAAGGCTAATATTTGCCTTCTTAAAAACAAGAACAATATTTCAACTGCTGTGGACTTACCCTATTACCTTGCTTTTTCAGTTTGCCTTTTCGCTCAGACAGTGCTCTTCCGGCCCAAGAAACAGCAATTTACTTACCAGTCAGTATCCAAACAACCATTGTAGATTCCATGCACCAGTAGCCCTCAATGTTGTCCCTAAATGCCCCAAGAAGACTGGAGTGGCAGGATTTGGCAGACCTAGACTACCAAATCTCAGAGGACTCCTCATCGAAATGCAAGTTCCACCTTCATCTATTAAATGAGCTCAAAGCCAGACATAAGGATGGGACAAACATTCTGGGCATTTGGGATTCCTTCCTCCCAATTTTCGAGCCCCCTCAGGTCAACTAGTTCCCTGACCTGATTCATCTATGTGCTGTCTGCTACGACTCCATGCAGAGGGCTGTGCTTGACCCTACAGGTGCAGTGGTATTTTACATGACCCCTGAGGCCATCAGAGAAATGCTACAGTTCAAGACCCATAAGAAATTGGTCCCCTTGTCCCTAATGGACTTGATCAACCAAGGAGCCAAGATACTAACAGATGCACAAATCCTGAAGCTCAACCAATTATTCATCACAAACTCTGACACAGTGCTGCACCCTCCCATTTTTGATGGCTACCTTAATCAACTGGGTATAGATCTTGCATACATGATTAGTTCAGTTTTGGGGTACAAGTCACTGGAATTTATTGAGGAAACTGTACTAGTAATGATGACCATGTTTTCCCCTGGCAAGACTCCAATCTGTTATGACTATGCTACATACATTTCAGATAAGATGCATGAGAATTTCTTGAACTTGTCCAGAGAGAAGGTGTTCAGATACACCTCCTACATTTACCACCTCATCCTGTATTACCAACATGAGAAGTTCTCCTTTGAGATTAAGAGAACTGATGCAGTAGGCAATCCAAGGTCAGTGGTGTACTGGGCCTCGGTGTTTCACCTCAGCACATACTCTCCATATACATACTATGAGTTCATAGACCTCTTCATCCATCCAGCCATGTCTTTATTCTTAACCTCACCTCCTCCAAGACTGACTGATGAGATGCAGAGGATTCTCCATCTATCCAAGGTATACAACATAGGGGATTGGTACTTCTACCAACACTATACTGTAATCAGAATATATGGGTGTGAGTTACGCCCATACAGATTGCCCAAGTATGTGCCTATGAGACTGTTTGCCTTAGAATATTT
>APFE030766732.1:0-11884 GCA_000404065.3 Pinus taeda | reverse complement strand
GAATTTCCAAAGCTTTGTGTCTCTTGATGTCTTGCTGGTGTATGGCTGAATGTTGCAGGATTCCTGCGTATCTCATGGCTCAATAAGTTTTCTTGTTACTCTTTGTTATATGTTCATTATATTTCATATATCATTCACATTTTCCATGTTTTAAATATCTAATAGCAAGGAAAAAGAATAGTCTCAGGATTTAATGACAGATTACCCTGAACTCAATCTAAGCTATTATAAATGTTTTCTTCAGTTATGGTAATGAAAGTGTAATTCTTAATTGCTACCTTTCACACTATATCAGCACAATGATCTATTGTTTCAGGAATTCAAGTATTGCTCCTGAGGAATAGGTCCCTTTCTCACATCCCAGCTCAGTGAAGAATTCTTAACTGCTCTTCACTGGTTGATTCACACTTCACCCTCACAATTTACAGTTTGTTTTATGAAATATATAAAGGCCCTGCAATTCCAGCTGCACTAAACCAGGATCTCAAGGAACCAACAGCTACAGACTCCATTTCCCAATGGATTAATTTACCTGCAGAGAACATTTCAAAATTATCAGAAATCATCCTACCAACCAAACACAAAACAAATAAACCTTTACCTCATAACTAGCCTAAAACTCCGACAAACCTTACAGAGAGAGCCCTCTCTGATTACAGTTGGGCTAGAAGCTGTAGTCCAAAGATTGGTTAGTGGTTACCCCGGCCGTATTCCCTTGGGAGTCATAGGGAACAACCTGGGTGTTAACAGCCCGCACAAAAATCATTGTACCATTTCCAGCGGTAGTACATCTTTTAGTGAAAAAATATGTGGGTGAGAAAAGAGCTAATTGGGTTACTGCCTTACAGGAATATGATGTAGAAATCAAACCAGCAAGCACTGTAAAAGGTCAAGGATTTTGCAAAATGATGGTCGTAGCATCACTGATATCCGAAATTCCATCTGCAGACATACAAGTGTACGAGGTAAGCCTAAACGATAATGAGTCATTATATGCCGATATCATTTATTATCTGAAGAATGGGTATGCCCCCTCACACCTCGATTATAGTAAGAAAAGAGCTCTAAGGTTGAAAGCCAAACAATATCAACTCTTGAATAATGTTCTTTTTAGGATAAATTATGGTTATGTTCTACTTAGATGTCTTGAAGAATCTGAAGCTAAATTTTTTTTGCAGGAACTCCACGACGGGCCAGCAGGCAGACACTATGCTGGAGATGCTACTGCACATAAAATCCTACACGCAGGCTATTACTGGCCCACATTATTCAAAGACTCTCACAATTACATGAGGAAATGTCAAGTCTGCCAAACTGCCGCTGGGAGACAGAAGAAACCGTCCTTGCCATTACAACCAATCAACATTGAGCAACCTTTTGATCAGTGGGGATTGGACATAATAGGTGAGATCGTTCCTCACTCTTCTAAGCAACATTAATACTTTCTTACAACAACAGATTACTTTACTAAATGGGTAGAAGCAGTTCCACTCAAGACGGTTATTGCTGAACATATCATTGAATTTATAGATCAATTCATAATCACCAGGTTTGGTTTGCCTTCAGCTTTAATGTTTGATAATGCATCATACTTTTCTGGAAATCCAATGACTGAATTTTCACTTAAAAGAGGTTTAAACTTAAATATTCCACCAATTATTATCCACAAGGGAATGGGTTAGCTGAATCTACCAATAAAAACCTAATTAGGATCATCAAATGAACAGTTGACCAAAATCATAAAAATTGGTATAAATATTTAATATATGCTTTATGGGCAGATCGAATAACGAAGAAAGCCTCCATCAACACTTCTCCATTCAATTTAGTTTAAGGAAAATAAGTGGTTCTTCCAACTCATTTATCAATCCCCTCTCTGTCTTTAGTGCAATACTTTGATGAAGTACCAACTTCCTCCTTATAGCTAAGGCAAATGGAAATAATTAAGTTAGAAGAACAGCGAGAACAGGCCAAAAGAACTCACCCTCAATCAAGCATTATTGAAATCCTCTTTTGATTCAAACATGATGTCTAGAAAAGATTTTCAGATGGGAGATCTAGTTTTAAAATGGGACAAGGCCCACGAGGAAAAAGGAAAACATACAAAATTTCAATGAATGTGGCTTGGTCCTTTTCAAATTGTAGAAGTCATAGGTCTGTCCACTTTTATGCTGCAGGATTTAGCAGGTAAAAGAGATTCTTTACTTGTTAATGGTCATATCCTAAAAAAATATTTTCCCTAGAAGATTACTCTTTTATTTTGTAGATTAGATTTTTATTTTAATAAAACTAGTTGTGAATGTTTACATTAGGAATTTACGTAAAAGACACCAATTCTCTTTCACGTTTTGATCTTTCGCTTGTATAAATAGCAAATCTTTTAGAAAATTGATCTTTATTATTGGAAGATATAGTTAAAGACTCTAGCCTAGATATGATACTAGTTTCAACTTCATAAAATTCGATGAAAACAACCTTTAGTGAGAAATTGTTTTATATCAGTTTAATGAAAGGTATCAATAACAAAATAAAGATTCTTTGTAGAACAACTCCTTCCAAAAAACTCTACTATTGTCGTCCAGAGATATCTTAAGGAAACAATGACTTCCTCCCTACTAAGGAAATCACAACTTTTAGAGGAACAATCCAAGGATACACTTCATCTTAAAGAGTGAGAGGTCTCATCAGGATCCAGCTTATCATAATCATAGATATTATAACTTGTTGACTTTGCCAATACTGCATACCACAACAGGGAAATGACTCAAGATTGTTGCAATCAAAAGACAAGGGGCCTCATCATGAGCTAGCTTGTTCAGCAAAGTTATAAATCAAGTGAATGACTATGTCATAAATTGGCTATCAAACCAAGACATTGTTCTTTAAGAGTAAAATAAAATTAAAGAAATAAGTGTGGATGTGGATTCTTCTTTGAGAGTTGTAGGTTTCTTTAAGTAGGATAAAGGATCATTGCTGGGTAACAGGTAATCCTGTCGAGGCTATGAACACCTGTTGGTAGTAGAGGCTCTACCTACGACAAATGAGCATATTTAAAACTGATTTACAGAGAAGCCTTTGTTTTATCTTTATAAACCAAGTTAATGACTGATGTAAATACAAGGACTAACTTGAGGAAGTAAATAATCAGAGTTGAAAATAGTTGAAACAAAATATCATTGACAGGTTAGAACATAATGTACTTTATCTTTCAATAATAAAGTTTAATTTTCTGGAAAATTTTCTGTTTTGGAAGTATAGAAAATTCAAAAGAACAACAGAGATCACTGGTTCTTCCAAGTGAATCGCCAATTGTTGTGGCCACCAACAATCCCCCTTTTTATTTAGTGTTGTGAATAATACTAAATATATGGGGACCCTTAGCTAAATTCAAAAAAATCATTTAGTGATTGTATTTCCTATTCAATAAAACTTACCATCGTAGACTTAAGAAAATACCTTTGAAAATATCTAAAAAAAAACTTAAGTTTTGTGATGAGGGAAGACAAAGTCACTCAAAGGATATCGTATCGCAGAAAAGATAACATGATGCCTCCCTACAAGCCAAAACTATAAGAATGAGAGATTGCAATGCGAGATCACATATTAAAAACATATATATCACATCGCATGCTTTAAAATGCACTTATGTTGAAAAACCATAGAAAACACCGATATGCGATATCGCATATCGCAAAATCGCACCTCGAAAGAAATACATTAAACGCGAAATGCGCATACTTATGAGTTTGTGATAATGCGACCATGCGATATTGCAATATCGCGATATTGCGATAAAGAAGAAAAGCGATCTTACGAAAGAATGAAAGAGCGATCATGCGATCATGCGATATTGCGATTATGCGATGCATTGTCTCATCGCAATTTTTTCTGGTTCATTATTCAAGGCAAAGTGTTTCCATTAAACGAGAATGGTTATGTGCTTTAAATGCTCATTAATGAAGTAGTTTCCAGTTGTTAATGAAATCTAGTTTTGAGTTTATCAAAGAGCCAGTTCACGTAAGGTGGCATTTTTTTTAATGTCTTCGGCAGTCAAAGCATTCCCGTCGTTATTTATTGTCATTATTCTCACCTCACTTGTAAACTGCAGGAATGAAGGACAAAAGGTTATACAAAGTAGTGTACAGGAAACTATGGTGAAAATAGGCGAGGCTCTGATATCTGAAGACAGAGAAAAGACACCCTTGCAAAAAGACACAACATGCAACAGAAACATGGGTATTTTCACCTGGGAAGGCATACATAATCTATTTGAGGAAATAAATCCTAAAGTAATGGGATTTATGGCTACTACAGGCTCATCAAGGTCATCTGAAGCATCAGTTGCAAAGTTAGCTTGTTCATTCCTGCATCGGAGAGCGGCAAGGCCCAAAATTCTCCCTTGCACAAAAATTGTTAAAGGAATATTAGACAGTGCTAACATCAAGACAGGCAGTTTAGGGCTCAAGGTTAAGAGCTCTCAGAATCATTGTTTTCACAAAATTTCAACTTTACATCCACTACAAGAAAACATGCAAGAGGCGAAAATCGCACTAAGGAAGCCTGGATTAAGAAACAAAGGCAGTTTCCGATGCACGATTAACTTCTCGAAATGGGAAGCCTCTAATTGCTCAGTCTCCTGTAAGCCCAATACCGAAAAGATGGTGCCAACTCTTGCTGGTTTTGTTTTGCAGCACATTTAAACGCTGAAGTCAGCCAACTGACTCATATCAAGCAAATGTTGAATGCTTGCGACATTAAGGAGAAAATACATAAATAGTTAGTTTTAGATTTAATTTTAGAAAAAGTTTTATTTATTTTTCCTAGAAAAAGGATGGTCATTTAAACTGTATCCTAAATTTTTGTAAATAAGTTATTTTTAGACATAGTTAGTAGTACTTAAACCCTTCTCATGCATTTAGAGATGGGTCCAGAAATTTATCAAATACTTGTCCTCAGAACATGCACTTTTGCACCCTCCAAGGAGGTTTTGGTGAATGAATGGAATAGGGTTTATTGATTTTTGCATTTGATATCTGCTACTGATGTTGCACTTCTGTACTCTTAGTTGATGTCGGATTGAGAAGAGATAAATCATTATTGCTTGAAGCTCATGAGTAGAACTAGTTATAAATGGTACTTCTATCTCTTAACTGTTTCTATCTCCTGTGTTAGAGTGATATTTAAGCTTAGTTGTTTATATGTTAATGCTTGAATGCCTGAGTTATCATTTGGCACTTTTGTATGGTGATAACTATTTATTTGTGCTTGATATGTGAACAACTTACTATGTGATATGCTTCTCACGACTATTTTGTCTAACTTTTTATGCGAAGTAGTTCACCTATATTGAATTCTTTTCTTATAATAGTTGAATGATCTTTATTACCAATTGTTATTTGAAATCATTTTAGATCGCATAACAGAAAAATCTTACCCCAGGTTAGTATAGATATTAGATGTCATTGCTTTTTTAGAATACAATTGCATATCATTAGATTAGAATTAGAAGTATATTATCTCATTTAGAATCTTTTAAAGCCACAAACATCAATCAATCTTACACACACACACAAATTGGGAAACTGGTCCCATTATCCCCAGTCGGACCCACTATACCAAACGAAAAAGGAGATGCCAACCAAGGTCTGGACCGGGCGGGTATCCCCCTTGTTGTTGAACCGATTTTCGGGGCTTCAACACTTGGGTAAGATTAACTTTGTCAGGAGGTTCATTCCAAACTTTATAGAGCTAGTGAAGCACATCACCTCCATGCTAAAGAAAGGATCAGAAATAAAATGGACAGATTCTGCAAGAAGCTCTTTTGAAGCCATCAAACAAGCTATCATGGAAGCTCCCACTCTATTTAGTCCATATTACACCAAGGAGTTTTATATCTTCTCTTTTTCCTCTTATGATACACTTGCAGCGGTTCTATTGCAGAAAAATGATGAAGGTGTAGAGCATCCTGTGGCCTTTTTTAGCAAAACTATGAGGGATGATGAACTAAGGTATGAAATTATTGAAAAACAAGCTTATGCTCTCATAAAATCTTCAAAGGCATTCAAAATTTATATTCTGCATTCCAAAGTGGTTGCGTATGTACCTTCAGCCTCAATAAAAGATGTCATAATGCAACCAAATATTGATGGAAAGAGAGCTAAATGGATTGCAAAACTCATAGAGTTCACCATAGAGGTGAAGCCCACCAAGCTTGTCAAAGGCCATGTCTTGGCTAAGTTTATGACTGAGGAAAATTGCAGTTTTCTAGACATAAATTGCATGGATTCAAATTTAGGTGGTGAGCAGACACAGGAAGTAGGAGAAGAGAAAGAGTAGAATCAGTCTTTGGTTGAAAATATAGCCACCTGTGAATGGTATTCCAATATAGTTCATTTTTTGCAGAATCTAGAAGTCCCTCTAGGGCATAGCTCAAGTCAAGCCCGAGCCATTAAGCTTAGGTCAACCAAATTATGCATTAATTCTTTATTGGATAGAACCATCAGGGATCCTCTGGAGATGTCTAGACAAAGGACAATCTGTGGAAATCATGCACCAGTTCCATTCTAGCATCTGTGGAGGGCATCATTATTGGAAAACCACAGCCCACAAAATCCTGAGAGCTGGGTATTATTGGCCTACTCTATTCTCTGATGTATTTTCTTTTGTGAGGTTTTGTGACAAATGCCAGAGGTTTGCAGGAAGACAACAACTAAAATCTCTGCCCTTGAAGCTAGTACACGCCAATGGTCCCTTCCAACAATGGGGCTTGGACTTCATAGGTGAGATTAATCCACATTACAGTGGCTAGCACAAATGGATCCTGGTAGCCACCAGTTATTTCACCAAGTGGATTGAGGCTATACCCACTAGGAATGCTAATCATCAGGTTGTCATGAAGTTATTGAATGAGAATATTTTCATTAGATTTGGTTGCCCAACCAAACTAGTCATTGATAATGTAGTAGATTTTAGGGCACAAGAATTGGTGGACATGTGTGAATCCAAGGGCATTCAATTAGTGCATTCTACCTCATATTATCCTCAAGGCAATGGCCTGGCAAAATCATCTAACAAGAATCTTGTAAGGATAATAAAAAAATTGTTGGAGGGCAACAAAAAGAGTTGGGATTCCATGTTGAAGTTTGCACTGTGGGCTGACAGGGTTACTAACAAGAAGTCCATAGGAAATTCTCCATTTATGTTGGTTTATGGTGTTGATGATTTTTTTCCTATCTAGTTGATTCTCCCTATGGCCAAATTCTTGCAAGAAGAACAGGATGAAGAGAATGACATGGCAAGGAGGATGAGTAGCTTGGTTGAATTATAGCAAATCAGAGAACAACTGGTGGAGAAGTCAAGAATTCATCAGTTGAAGATCAAAGAAACCTTTGATAGAAAAGCAAAGGTGGAAAGTTTTCAGGTTGGTGACTGGGTTCTCAAATGGGATGCATTGAAGGAAAAGAAGGGAAACCATGGTAAATTTGATGCCTTATGGACCAGATTGTTTGTCATTGCAAGTTTAGATGAACAATACTTTCATTCTGCAAAATTTAGAGGGGGAAGGTGTTTTTGATGGCCCATTCAATGGGCGGTTTTTGAAACTTTACTTCATATGAGGCTTTAAGGCCTTAATATTGTAATAGGTTTTTCAGTTTTTGCTTTTATGCAAATAAAATCCATGCCCAATGGAACACTAGGAGATAAGTTTGTTTTGGTTGTTACTGGAATGGTAGTAGTCTGCAGTTCTTGAAACCTCATAGGGAGGCTTTCATCCCCAGAAGGAACCAGTGTTAGCCATGAGGTGCAACGCTGCTATTTTGATGGCTAAAGGAAGGAAATGGTCCGTTTTGCTATCATGGAAAGTTTCCCACACAGTCCATCACCCCACTTTCCTCACTCTTCCACTCCCATTCACATCCATTCATGTCCTAACCCGACCCTCACATCGTAACGAAACCCACTTTTGCCTTGGCCCTATGGGAATTAACCCATTTTTGCCTCGAAAACCTTACCTTTCCGCCCATATGTGCCTTTTTCACATTTCTCGAGGACATTCTGTACCTCCGTGTCCCCCCGCCGTCAATCTTCCCACTGATCTGACATCTTGCACTTCACCTGACCGATGTGATATGCTTGATAAATCATCGCCATTAGATCATTCCCGCTAGATCTAATGGCTATCACACATATCGCTTGGGAAACAAGCGAGACGAAAAGCTACCCGATAAAGGTGGTTTCCTCTCTCTTCTCCGCTGCTATGTGGTGCCCGATGAATGGAATCGGGTGGGCTTCGACCTTTACCGCTTACCGCTCAATGACCGCCCGATGTAAACCATTTCCCGCTTGGGTAAAACCGCTCCCGGGTGTTATCTTTCGTGCACCTCCTCCACCCAATATTCGTTCAATCTACTCATCTGAGATTTGATGGCTCAGAATTATTCCGCTCCTACCACGACTTCAAGCCTCTGGAAATTAATCTCCTTTGTCCATCTCTCCTGATCCAACGACCTTCGTTCATGATCACCTCAGTTCATCCTCCATTGCCCAACCAACATCCTTTTATCCATCCCATCCAATAGCCCATATGCCCTCGTACCCTACTTCCCATCAGTCACCCAGGGAGGAAAATTGTTGGCTCTGTCAGTGTTTGTGATAGTCGGATAGTTGAACTGAAATAATGGAATACTTGGCCGAAAGGGGAAAAAAGAACAGCACGATGCAGCTGAACCCATAGAAATGGTCATGGAACGTCGCTGGCATGAGCGAGCCACCTGACAGTGTGGCGAAATTACCATAATTTGGTCACTGTGTTTGTTAGGAAAAGAGACCTCTAGCTCATGTCTGTCTAGTTATGGCATCAAGTAGTTAGAAACCAAAGGGGATAGATTAAGACATCTTGAGCCCTAGAGAGCCCGAGAGCATTGTAAAAAGCCTATAAATGGCTGAAAGTTAGAAGGAATTGGGGTTCAACTTTTGGAGACCGTGGATACTCTGTTCCTTCCAACGTCTCATCTTCATTCTAGTAATACAAGCTTCTTTTGCTGTTACATGTTCAATTGCCATTTCCTCCTCTATTTTAAGCTTGCACTTGAATAGGTTATTCAGGTTTTCTTCTGTGTCTAATGCCAGATAACTGTCATCCTATCTCTGCATTGATAAATTAGATTTGCAAGCTTCATTTACTTTCTGTAGCTAGCCATTCATATGTGTTTATGTATGCATCTGCTAGTATAGTCAGTATTCTCCATCTATCCATTGAATATATAAACTATTGAGCATTAGTGATCTAATGCCTTGTTAAGACGAGGGTGTTCATGCATGTCTAGAGTGATAATAGAGTTGAAACAGTCATCTGACTTGATCCAAACCCTAATCCATTCCAATAGTTCAGAGAACTATATTGAAGATTTATATGTTACCAGGCATCTCCAAGCTACAACCTAGGAGAGCTTCCTGGAGTGATAACAATACCTTTGAAAAGCATGGTGAGTGTGCTTGGTGAGTGCGCAACGTAACTGTGTCTAGGTTCTCTTACCACAAAAGGGGGAAAAGGTGAGCCTCTAAGTGAGAGGTAATAGTACCACCTAGGAAGAGACACAAACAAACTAGGAAGGTCTATCCAGAATCTAACAGAGTAGTCCGTAATAGATGTGATAATCATTAAAACCAAAGTATAGGGAAAGATTCATCCATGTCAGGCCAGGTAGTAACTCCATTAGGTAGAAAAATGGATTCATTTATTCCATCAGGTATGTTATTGTTATATACAAAAGGGTGTGATTGTTCAGTTCATCTCCAGATGACTGTTCACATTCCTAATTTAATCATTTACATGAATTCACCCAATTGTGAGGATTAGGTGTCAACATTCCCCCCCTTAATCTGAAGGGATGTTGGTCAGTCCAAGCATCATTCTGAATCTTTCAAGCTTTTCTATTCCAAGCGCTTTGGTGAAGGTGTCTGCAATTTGCTCATTTGTGGAACAATGACGGAGATGGATTGTTTTGGCCTCAACATGATGTTGAATCAGATGATATTTAGTATTGATGTGCTTTGTTCGATCATGGAACTTTGGGTTCTTGGCCAACTTTATTGCAGAGGTGTTGTCAATCATGAGTGGAGTTTGATTGTACTTGTTTACCTGCAAATCTTCAAGAATTTTCCTGAGCCACACAATTTCTTTTGTTGCTTCAGCTGCTGCCACGTATTCTGCTTCTATTGTGGAATCTGCTGGAACTGATTATTTGCGTGATCTCCAGGAGATAACTCCTGATCCAAGACTCGTAGCATATCCTGAACTAGATACCCCAGTTTCTTTGTCTCCATCGAAGTCTGAATCAGAGTATCCGATCAAACTAAAGTCATCCACCAGTGTGTACTTGATTCCAAAGTATTGAGTTCCCTTCAAGTACTTTAGAACTCTTTTTGCAGCAAACCAATGTCCCTCACAAGGCTTTTGCATAAAACTAGAGAGGATTCCAACAGAAAATCAAATGTCTAGTCTGGTAGTAGTTAGGTAGTTGAGACTTCCTAGAAGCTGTCTATACTTTGTTGCATCCTCAAATACCTTTCCTTCAATAGATGTGAGCTTTAAGTTTTGTTCCATTTGAGTGGTAAGAGGATTGCACTTTGACATGCCAAACCTGTTCAAAAAATATCCAATGTATTTCTTTTGAGAAATAAATATGGACTTTGGATGTTGGGTTACTTCAATGCCAAGATAGTAATGAACATAGCCCAAATCAGTCATTTCAAAACTTTTCCCCAATTCCTTCTTTATGGATGCAATGTAGCTTTCATTGTTCCCTATCATTAAAATATCATCTACATATACCACTAGATATACAACTATTTTTCCATCTTTCTTGACAAATAAAGTTGCATCATCAAGATCAAAATGATTGAAATTGAGTTTCAGAAGACGCTCAGTTAGTTTTTCATACCAGGCTCGCGGTGCTTGTTTGAGGCCATACAAGGACTTCACAAGTTTGCATACTTTATGTTCATGTCCTTTCACAGCAAATCCTTCGGGCTGGGACATAAAAACATTCTCTTTTATATCTCCATTCAAGAAGGCAGTTTTTACATCCGTTTGATGGACTTTCTAACCGTTCTGAGTTGCTAGTGAAAAGAGTGTACAGATGGTGGCACACTTTGCTGTGGGGGAAAAAGTTTCATCATAATCGACCCCTTCCTTCTATGCAAAACCTTTTTCCACAAGCCTAGCTTTACGTTTGTCAAGTGAGCCATCAGCTTTGTACTTGTTCTTGTAGACCCACTTGCAGCCAATTGGTTTGGTTCCAAATGGAGGATCAACTAGCTTCCAAGTGTCGTTTTTTATGAGGGCATCATACTCCTTTTACATTGCTTCTTTCCATTCATGATGAGAAGCAGCTTCTTTAAAGGAAGTTGGTTCAAAATCCGTGGACAAGTTTAATTCACAATCATAAGAAACATCCATATCAACAGGTGAATTAGAGTCATCTACACCACCTCCATTTTTCCGGTTTGAATTTTTGGTTCTTGTTTTTCCAATTTCATCAGGATGAACACTTTCAAGTGTCTTCATCGGCGACTTTGGGGGACCTTTCTGAGATGGTTCAGGCTGCTCTGTTGATTGAGTTGGGACTGAATCAAGATTGAGTCTCCCAATTCTATCAATTACATCACTTAAAGCATCATCCGTTGTTGGAGTTTCATTCGGGGGAGAGTGTTCTTCAGAAGAAGACACACTTACGAATTCTAGCACCAAGTTTGTTTCTATGTACCTTTGGTATCAAAGCATAACAGGTGGAACCAAAGACCTTGAGATGTTTTACCGAAGGAACATGTCCATACTACAATTCATAAGGAGTCTTGTTTCTTATAGCATTAGATGGACATC
>APFE030766728.1:0-21149 GCA_000404065.3 Pinus taeda | reverse complement strand
ACATAGGGTCTAAAACAAAAAATATTTGGGGCGCTGCCCCGGACCCCATAAAGTGGGGTTACGGGTACCCCTCAAACCCCCTGTTAACTATGTGGAAAGAATATAACATAACCCAACACACTTACCAAAATGTCAAGCTTTACCTCTAAAGATGTTGATTCCTCTGGATCTGTGTTCTTCATCTCTTCTTCCTTCAACTTTGCCATTCTGATCAGCAAATTATCCTCTACATCTGCTACACTATTTTGCATCTCTTCAAGTGTTGCAAGGTTCCTTTCCCTCAGCTGAAACTCCATTTTCAGATTAAAGGCTTCTAGGTAGTGTAAGAGAGCAGATCCAAGAGGAGGTCTTATAGTAATAGGCATCGAACAATAAACTTGGTTAAATCTGGCAGAAAATTGTTGTACTGTCTCCCCTGGTAGTCTTTTCAACTGGTTATATTCTTCTAGAATCAAGAAAGGGTTCTTTCTGACCACCCACTTATCAAGGAAAACTTTGACGAACTGTTGGAAATCTGAAATGCTCGCATCAGGCAGGGTTTTGAACCAACTCTTGACTTTGCCTTGCAAAGAAAGAGCAAAAAGCCTAATACTGACATCCTCTTCAACAACTTCAAAAGGGTCAATAAAATGCTCAAAATTCAGTACATGTCTCTTAGAAGTGATGTTTTCACATTCACCATCAAATCTTGGTAGATATAGGTAATTATTTTTAGGGAAAGCATGGGATATAGGAGGTAAAATCAGAGGCTTGTATCTATCTGGAATTTTACAAGGTATAGGAATATGTACAAAAGGTGTAGAATTAGCCTTGGTCTCTTGAGGCTCATCAGTTTGAAGATGGTCATCATAAGATTTGGAAGAAGGGTCTTGATCAAGATCAAAGGCATGCGAACATTTTGTATTCACAATCTTCAAAGGGAAAGAATCAAATGCAGGTCTAGGATCTTTTCTCAAATACAACATACTTTGTAAAGCCTTCTTGACATTCTTAGGAAAAGAGAAGAAATAATTTATAACAAAGAACATAATCTCTTTGAATACCTGATCTTTCCATATTGTCCTTTCATGTTTCTGCTGGTCAAGTTCATCCTCCAGTGGAGTCCTTGGATCTGATGTCGAAACTGATTAGAGTCACCAGGTGAATGATTTTAGCTTTCCAGTGCCTGATCGTTGTCCACCATCAACAATCAGATCTAAACTTGATACATTTTGCTGAGGAACATAAAACTACATTCCCTAGTATGGTCGCCACTATTTTATCACCTAGATTGACCTTAGGCTGAAGGGAGGCAATTCTAGGGTAACCACAAACCATGCTTAACCTAGTAGCTAGCCCTACTAGGTCAGGGGAGGGCTCTGTCCTTATAGATCTTAGTCGAGATGACTGGATCAGAAACAAGATTTTATGCTAGGTATAGTAGCTCAAGGGTTTTGATTGAATTGTTGGTGTCTTTTCTAGATCAGGAGGAGCTGGGCAATTTTAGGTCTGGAAAACTAAGTCAAACTCGCAAGGGATTCTATGGGGCAAGGTAGGTATGATCTTCAGCACCTTAATCTTGATGGGGTGAAGGGATAGAATGGTGAGGAGCTAAGAAGGGCCTGAGCAAGTCAAGAATCCTTCCTAAACAGAAGAAAACATGAAATACTGGTGTTTTCCCAAGGCAGAGCATTAAAACCTAATGTATTCCACCTATCTGACTTGAAAACAACCAATTAGAAGCAATTATATGAAAGATTCATACATAAATAACATGAGAACATATTAACAGAAGAAGAAACACATGCTAAAGGCCATACCACAGGAATCCCATAAAATAGCTGCAACTTTATTAGTTTCCTGCCAAAACTGCTACAAAATGATAAGTGTTTAGTACATGAGCATCCAGCTGAATCCA
This sequence comes from Pinus taeda, assembly GCA_000404065.3. Lineage (NCBI taxonomy): Eukaryota > Viridiplantae > Streptophyta > Pinopsida > Pinales > Pinaceae > Pinus > Pinus taeda. The sequence continues at coordinate 19,252 of APFE030766728.1, read as the reverse complement.
ACCCCACAAAATGAGCAAGAACATAATATAGACATATAAACTACTCATCCTAACCTTCAGGGGTTGAATCCATGAGAAGAGGGGTTGTTTCAACCATTTCCCAACAAAGAACTGGAATATAGGCGGTCAAACAACTTGCCTCTAAAAGAGGGGAAACTGATTCATTTGCCTCAAAACCACCTCTAACTAATGAATCTACCATATAACACTATTTTACCATTACACTTACCTACCATGTCATCAATGACGAGAGAGAAATCAAATTCACAGTCAAAACAAGCGAATTTCAGTTCCCTGAGCAAAATGGCCCTAAGTGTAGCGCCACTTTCCACCTGATTTTGGAGGCCTTCCCCTTAGCCAAAGTGAGCCCATGATAGCTCATTAGAAATGTCTTCAAGTCTAGCTTCTGGAACACCTAGAATTTTTTAATTTGGAGGTCATTTCCCCCCTCAAAACGTGAATCTCCAAAAACTGGTTCTGTGTGTCCAAAAAGAGGCAGAAAAGTCATTTTTGGTAGTTTTTGGACCTTTTTGTGAACTAGATCTACTCCAAAAACTTTGAAAGTTTCGAGGGTGCATGTCCACATCATTATGAATCCAAAAATGTCAACTTTTTCTCCAATGGATGCCCTATTAAAAACCGCAACGCCAGAGGCGCTGTACTTCTGGACAAATTTTCTGTTTGTGAATTTCAAAATTTCAAAAATATAAAAACTTATCAATATTTGCCCAAATTTGGCATGGAGCACCACCATCAAGTGCTTTGTTTGACAAAAGAGGCTTTAGCCAACATTTTAAGTCTATCTTGCTCTTTCTTTCCCTCTAAGGCTCTCAGTAACCTAGCTTTCATCCTCTTCTTTCTCATGTTGCAAATTTTGTTCTGTGTACTGTAGTGATAGGCCATGTGCCTCATCATTTGGTTATCTCTGTTGGCCCTTTGAAATAATAGATGGTGATATTGTGAAAGTTACTCTAGCCAGTGTCACTTCATAGTTATGCAAGTGAGCCGCAAAAAGTCTAGCAAGCTCATAATGAAACTAGACCCTCTCCACTAGTTCACAAAATTCATAACATCCAAGGTGTCTAAAACATGAAACTACTAGTGGATAGGCTTGCAATTCTATTGAATTGTTGGGCTCTTCTCTTATGATTTTTCCTTCCTTATGAGGCTTTGTCTGCTGCCTATGTCTCTCCACTGAACTATCACTTGTTGTCTCCTCATGATAATAAAAATCACTTCCTCTATCCATTGAACTAGATATTTAGTTGCACAAATGTTGGCAATGTAGACGGGACAATGTAAATGGGATGATGGGTATGCTCTAAGGTTTGTAAGTGAATGTATGTAGTTATAAATAGAGCATAGGCTATGAGAGTGAAGGGAGGGTTATGGAAATGAAAGATAGGTGATGGAAAGTAGATGAGTATGGAGGGAATGATGAAAGAAAGGGTTTAGTTATGAAGCTAGACAGTGAAATGGACCAAGTGATTAGGGTTTTAATGGAAGAGGATTAGGGTTTAATAATGGGAATGGAGGAGAGGTCCACAACATGAAGTTTGCAATCTAAACACTATATAAGAGTAGGTACTTACTTGAAAATATGAGATTGGAGGCAATTTGGGCAAAAATTTGAAGTTTAGAGTGATGGGATGACTTTCTGATCTAAGCACAACACTCCTGCCTAGGTGCATAGTGTCGTGCCCTAAGCACAACGCCCATTCAAAAATACACTGGAAAAATCTCCCTACATGCAGCGCCTTGCCCTAAGCGCAATGCCTCATTCCCTAAGCGCAGTGCCACTTCAAGATGACTTTTGACTGCCTTCCCGATGTCTAAATTGGGCACAGGATAGCTTGTTGGAAATATTGTCAAGTCTACTTTCCAAAACATCTTGAATTTTTCGATTTGGAATTCAGTTTTCCTATCAAAAGTCCAATCTCCCAAGACTAGTCAAAATGTGCAGAATGAGGCTTCCAAAATGCAGAGTGCTATTTCAGTCAATGTTTGGAGGTCTTCCTGAACTCCAAATTTAGCTCATGATAGCTCATTGGAAAGCTCTTTGTGTCTAGTTATCATTTGTATCATCACAAAATTCAGTTGGCCACCTTATCTAGGAGAAATTTGGATTTCCCAAAGGTTGCTCCAGAAGTGCATCAACTCTCTTGTAGCAACTATATTTATGACATTTCTCTAAAACCATGAGACCTGTGTACAAACTGAAGGAGTCTTTTTTTCTTGGGTCTATGATGAACAAAAACCTCTCTCACGTTTGTCAAATTCATATTTTCTTGCCCAAAAACATAGTTTGAAGATAAATCATCCCTTATTTGTGGTGAATGGCTTGTTCCTTGGAATGACTTCTCGACAAATGATGGAGACCTGATGTTTGATGATATGAAATGGCTTCATACCTTATGATATCCCTTATGCCTCCTTTTCTTAGATATCTCTGATCCCATAGCCAACCCTAGCTCAGTGGGAGATGAAATTAGGGTTTAGTGCTTGTTCTCTTTTACTTTTGCAGGTGGATTTTTGCTCATGATAACCTGATTTTTTGCAGTGGCAGGTGCTTGGAAACATCACAAGATGTTTAGGAGTAGCTGGGAACCAATATTACAAATGAAAATATAAAATTACATCATTAATGGAGATAAAAACAAAATACCTTGTTTTCACCTCAAAACAAGCTTTGAGGTGAGAACTACATTAGAATTTCAAAATGATAAGTTATGGCTTTGCTAATCGTTATTGGCCTCCTCATGTCCTTGCTGATCATTATTGGCATGTAATTACTGGATTTGATCATGGTGGGACCCTAAAACCTAATGAGACCAAACCCTAAGACATAATGAAATGAATTGCAAAGGGAACATGAGCCATGACTGGAATATATGGAAGAGGATCAACAAGTATAGATCATGAGCGAAAATTGAAGTAAACCCTACCATCAATGAATCCATGACCTAATGGAATGCAAACTCATTAGTGTGGGACTCCTACTATGAAATGCAAAAGAGAAGATTTTGATCACTGATGGCAGTGTGAAACACTGACACTAACAGCGTGGATGCACATGAACTTCACGTTGGGAGATATGGTCAATAAGCATGTGTGGGGGGGGGGCAATGCACGAATGGTCCCTCAAGATGGAATGATAGAATGTGGAGAGAAAAAGTGCGTAAAAGGTTATCCACAGGGAAGCATTTAACGAGGTGTGTGGAGCACTGAACAAGGTATATAATGCATAGCAAAGTGATTAGGACCTGCATGTACCAACAGTCTTATGGGCTTATAGGGTGATGTGCAAGAAACTAATGGAACATACGCCTTCTAGGTTGGCCTATGGAGTGAACATTGTAATGCAGATGGAGTCTATGATGCCTAGTTCATGCATAGCAGTTCCCACGGATATGACGGATCACAGAGCCTTGGAAGAAGGGATCGCGTAGCTGGACAAAGAAGAACGCTTGGGACCTGATGAAGAGATCCATCAAGGTGATATTAGGCTCCAAGAACTCATGAATGAAAGAGTTTGGTTAAGGGAGAAAAGCGCCATGACGAATGAAGAAGTCAAGAAGCTTGAGGAAGGAATAAAGAAGGACTTTCTTGATAAAAAGGACGTGGTGATAAAATATGATGTGCATGATTACGTTGAAAAATTTGGGGACTACCACCGAGAGTTGATCAGTTACTAAAGGGATCAAATATGGTGGTGCGATATAGTTGGTAAAATGCGCAATGCAGTTGGTGAAGTCAAACAATGAACCCTTCCTAGGAGGAGTAAATGATAGATGGTTGAAGCCATATACAGGTGGGGCGGCCACCCGACTAGCTGTTGGAAGCACAGTCTTAGCACTCGAGGAAGTTGAAAGGAGATGTAGGACTATAAACTACCCTACCCAAGAGCTACGTGATGATGGGACTATGTGCAGGAGCGAAGTGTCACAAGGTCCGCGATAGCACAACGGTGGCTACATTGTGCGTGAGTTGGCTGGAAAGTGACTGTTATAGTCACTACTCATGATGTGATGCTTGGTCTGAGATTAAATGGATTGGGCAGCAAAAATTTAAGGTAGGATTTATGGGCTAGATTCGGGAAAATCTACCACCAAGGGAGCATTAATGAACTAGATTTGGGGGGAATGGTCGAATTCGAATTCAAAAGGTGCTATAAATTGCAAAGGGCTGCCCAACAAACAACACTTGGCTATTTGAGAACTCAGCTGTCATTCGCCCAAATATTTTTAAACCTAGAACTGTTAGAGTTGAAGCCATTATTTGAGCACCTATCTGAGCAGTTGAGAGATTTCTGGCAAAGCAAGATGGCAGTGTTTGAAGAAGCTAGGGATATTGGAGAGATGATCGCCGAAGAGGCCGCATAGGCCTTGATAGTAGGAGATTCCCTTGAGAGTGTTTGGATTGTCGTGGAAATCCCTAAATCACCACACACGCCGAGACCCAAGAAATATAAATAGGCCATGGTTCCAGTGCGTGTGTTCCCTCGAAACCCGCTGTGAACTAAACTAACCATGGAAGAAAAGTGGAAAGCGGTTAATCTCGAAACTAATGAGGAGGAGGAAGACCTTGAGGAAATCCTTTTCGAAGAGGAGGAGGATGCAGACATGGAGGTGGAAACCGAGGGCACAAACCCTCTAACCAGGTTGCTCCCATATGTTCCTCCATGGAAGGGAAAGGAAAGGGTGCTCAAGGACCTAGATGAGAGCAAGAGCTCTATACAAACTCCGCTGCTACCTGACCATATCATTTTTGAAAGAGTGCACTTGGGACAAGTGCCAAGTCTAAAGTTTGATGACTGGGATCTCGCGGACCTCGAGAAGTTCCCACACTTGGAAACCACGCAGTTCATGAAGGCAAAGAAAAACACTACTGTGGGAGTCATAGAGTTTGAGCCACACAAGTGGTTGCATGGAATAGAGAAAGTAGGGTTGTTGAACCTGCTCTGGGTGCTCATTACCATCACACTCCAGTAACTATCTTTGTCATCAGGTAGCTACTCTGCTTGGTGCATGATGGGTGCTTGTGGTTGGAGGAGCCCATCCCCATCATGGACCACCTAATTCATAGAATTACCCGACTTCTTTGCAAAGGGGAGAACACAACGCATATTTCAGAGGGTAAGAGCAATGACTTGGCCATTTCGGACCCAGAGAAACATCTACATAGTTGAAGCGCCAGTGCCTAAGAGAGTAGATGGGGCCACAAAAGAAGTTGAAAGCTTCTAAGACTTCTTTCAACTCGATGACCCTCACTGAAGGAGATCTCCATGATATAGGGGAGACGGTGCACGACATCACCATGGAGGCCCTCCAACAGTTCACAGAGCAGAATCAGATTGCATTGGGGGCCCTCTAGGCACAGATATAGGAGTTATAGGTGCGCACTCCTCACGTTGGTACTCTTTTGATCAACCTCACAGTAGGAACGATCGCAACTGAGGAAATGTTGCGCGCCCGCATGACCAACACCATAGTGCTACCAGAGGGGGCACTGGTTACAGAGAATGAGGTTGACCAGCCTACAGTCAGTGTGTTGAAAGGATTAGGGATAATCATGGTTGCGCTCCCTCAAGAGATACTCTATGTCCTGTAGGATAGAGTGATTGCAAAACTAAGGTCTAGCGAGGGCCGCACACTACAGGTGCTAAGCGAGTATAAAATTAATATGGAACAATTGAGCTTGCAGCATAATGAGGTAGCGGCACAGAACTAGCAGATGGTGCAGGCGGTTGAGGAGGCCTGCTAGATGGTCCCTGAGTTGGCCATTCTAGTAGAGGCACCAGCAGAGGTGCACGAGGTGGGAGAAGAAATTGTTAAGGTTCAGCTGGAGCTAAACCTTCAGATAACAGAGCTACGGTTGAAGGTGTGGCCTTCAACTTCAACTCCTCCAAAGGTAAGAGAATAGTGCACCAGTGCCATTACATAGGGGATGGAGGAGATCAACAGTGCAGTGATGGACTGCACCAAAGTGTTGGAAGAATCATTCGAGGTCCTCACCACTCTACAAGAGGACCCAAACATACAATGCTTGGAAATAGAGGTGCGTGAGCTGCAACAACAGTATGATGATATAAAAGGGACCGCGTAGATGGTGGCCCTTACACAGAGGCTTGCACGGATGCAACATGAAAAAACGATTAAGGAGAAGGTAGATGCAGCACAACACAAAGAAGTAGTTTTGAAGTCGTGTGTCTAACCATGGATTGATGAGGCCTTCGTCATCACAACATCAATTGAAGGAAAGCTCACAAAAATGCAGGGGACACAGGAGAAGATGTAGGGAAGTAGTTCAACAGTCTCTGAATAAGGCATCTAGGAGATACAACAGGAACTCGCTCAGTGTGCTACTGACCTTGCAGCAGTTCGAGCAGAGTTGGTAGGTCTTCGCGTGAAGATCTCCACACTGACAGAGTGACTCGAGGGACAGTCACAATGTTTTTTTTGGGGGCCTATTGGGCATGAGATCCCCCAAGGCAAGTTTTGGGCTTAAAGCCCAAGTTTTGACTGAATCCAATGTAAAGAATCCTTTTTTTGTAGGCACAGAGTGCGAAGTTTGTAAATGAGTCATAGGGTTGTCTGCCCTTATTTTTGTAATGTAATGTCAGCTTGAGGGATATACCCATGGTCTGCGGACCATGGGATTGTGGACCATGGGATTGTATAAATAGAGCAAGGCTCTAAGTTGTAAATAACGAAGGGGGAAAAAGAAAGGATGAACAATTGAGTCTTAGATGAAGTGTAGAGCTGAGTCTGTAATCTTTGGAGAAGTAATAAAGAGAAATTTTACATCATTTTTGTGTATCCTTTTCTTGTTTCGTGCATTGAATGTATCAGATATAAATTGAACTTCTATTGTTTATATGATGTGTGAACCTATATTAATGTGTTGATAAAGTGAATATAAGATAAAGTATCTGGTTACGTGAAGGTAACTAACTGTTATAAGAAGATAAGTAAGATACATGGTGTAACTTATGGAATTAACGCAGATTGTTGCTAGGGCAGCACGAAATCACCTCAACCCCTGGTGAGGGATGCAAAAAGGTGATTGTAATAGATTGCGAGGGTCTCGTAGGTTAGGTCAGTGCGAGGTGACCTACGTGAAGCTATTCACAGTTGGACTAAAATCGACCCCTCAGATGTCTCCAGGGTGCTGATACTTGGTTCCAGCATCCCCCCATACCGCTTCGGGTGAGACCTCAGTTCGCACTCTGTGGGCTGTTGCCGAAAGGGCCAGTAGTGCAGGGATTTGTTTGGCTAATTAAATCTGAGCCTGGGTCAGGCCCCATCAAGACAACAACTCCATATAGACTTCCAACTTGAAATTCCTAAGTTAACTAATTCAACTTAACTTAGTTGACTATTACAAGTTTCTATGAGAAAATAATTACAATTTAATTCAAGGAAAAATTAAATTGGAATTTCTAAATGTTATTTTTAACATTTATTGTTTCTATTTTCAACACCCCCTCTCAAAAATAAAGGAATTCAACTCTATCCCAATCCTAAACCTTTGAAATGTTCTACATGGAATACATCTCTCTAGTGTTGTTGCTACAACAACTCTTGAAACTGAAAAAGCATCCAGCGTGAATCAATATGATGCATCTGTCATCAAAGTCTCTAACTACTACTAGCTCTGACTCTATTGATTGAAAACTTCGTGCTTTAGCTTACTCTGCCTTTCTGCACCATTATCAACTTTGTTATGTGCTCTCTAGTATCTCACTGCTCTAACCTTTGTCACTTTGATCTCTGACTACATCAAGCACTATTGATTGCTCCTGCTACTATGTACTTTGGGCTCCCATAGCAAGATATGATCCATGAGATAAAACCTTTCAATTGGACCTAGCCAATTTCGACCCTCTTGAGACTATCACTTCACATCACCCCACCTCACACCTGGAGGTATGGCTGCATGTGTTCCCTCAATCCACTTGGCTCAAAATTGCCCCCTACTAGAGGTCTCTACATGAGTGGATGCCTCCACCTAGTCTCCTCTCTAATTCTCCAATTGTGACTTCTCCACAATTGTCTTAGACTACTTCTTTTCTTCTTGAGTGGATCTCTCCACTCGATCTCCTCTCATCTTCTCCAATTGTGGTTGTTGCACAATTTCCTGAAGCTACTTCTGAGGCTTCTTTTGGGGCTACATGTTAATGGAAAAAGTGTCCTCAGACACACAATTTTATTAAATAGAAAAGAAATTACATAATAATTTTGCAAGAGTTTACACACACACACACACCAACTCAATTGCAATCAAGAGAATGAGCTACATATAGGCTTAATTTCCTAACCTATTCTAGTTATGGACTATATATTAAATTAACAAGTGTCCATTTACAATAAATTCCATTCTAACCAATCTACTAACTCTACTCCTAAATTGGAGCCTAAGATACGACATTATTCTAGATGTCATACCTTTTACAACAATATTCTATTTCTAAGTCTCTCCAATATTTAATTAAATATTCTAAATAAATAAATATTCTATCCGAACTTTTTGAACTATGAATTTTGTACTTTGGATCATCTAAAATTCCCCCCTATGATCCAAAGATACATTACAATAGATACCAAGCTCATCTCTGAACTTAGTAAATTTGATCATGCCAAGTGGTTTTGTGAATATCAGAGACCTGATCTACTGAAGGAAAATAAACTAGGTTGATGACATCCTTGGAAATGAGCGATCTAATGTGATGATACTTGGTGTCCAAATGTTTTGTTTTGAAATGAAAAACTAGATTCTTGGCAAGCTTTATGGCTAACAAGCTGTTCATGAATAATGATGTATCTTTTGCTTGAGGAATGCCCAAATCTTGCAAAACTCTGCGCAACCAAACAATTTCACATGTTGCTTCCCATGCTAATATGTATTCTGGTTTGGTTGAAGAAGTGACTGCTGTAGCTTATTTCTTGCAACTCCAAGATACTACAGCTGAACCCATGTTCATTAAATAACTAGAGGTTGATGTTGATGCTCGATCATTAATACTGCCAGCAAAGTCGTCATCTGAAAATCCGCTAAGTACAAAGTTTTTAGTCTCATTGTAAAGGACGAAATATTTTGTTCCTTGGACATATCGTAGAACCCTTTTGGCTGCATTCCAGTGGCTGTCTCGTGGTTCCTACAGAGAAGGTGAAAGAATACTAATTGCATAAGATAGATCTGGTCAAGTCATTGTCAGATACATCAGGCCGCCAATCAACTGTCTATAAGTAGTGTTGTCCACCTTTCCCCCCCTTCAAATTTTGAAAGTTTCAAGTTTTGTTCCATGGGGGTAAGAACAGGCTTGCAATCCTGCATTCTGAAGTGCTGAAGAACTTCTGCTACATACTTACTCTGAGAAATGAAAATATGATGTGGATGTTGGAATACTTCAACTGCAAGATAGTAGTGAAGTAGTCCCAAGTCTGTCATCTTAAAACCTGCATGTAACTCCTTTTTCACCTGTACAATATGATCATCATTGTTTCCAATAATGATCAAATTATCTACATACATAACAAGAATCACCAAATTTTGACACTGTTGATGTACATACAAAGTATCATCAGATTCACTTCGTTGAAAGCCAACTTTCTGAAGGTATTCACCCATTTTGGCATGCCAAGCTTGTGGAGCTTGTTTTAACCCATATAAAGCCTTAATCAGTTTACAGACTTTATGTTTTTTGCCTTCAGTTTAAAAACCTAGTGGTTGTGTCATATATACATCTTCCTGTAAATCTCCGTTGAGGAAAGCACTCTTTACATCCATCTGCTCAACTTTCCATCCTTTTTGTGTTGCTAATGCGAGTGTTAAGCAGATGGTGTTCCATTTTGCTGTAGGAGCAAAAGTCTCCTCATAATCAATTCCTTCCCGCTGTGCAAAACCTTTAGCCACAAGTCTATCTTTGTACTTGTCAATTTCTCCATTTTGGTTGTACTTAATTTTGTAAACCTATTTACATCTGATGGGTTTAACATTTTGAGGACAATCAACAAGTTTCCAAGTGTTGTTGTCTTGAACTACCTTATATTCTTCAATCATAGCTTGTTGCCATTCTTTATATTGTATTGCCTCTTTGTACATGGAGGGTTCAGTAAAATAATTCATGATTAAGAAAAAATTTCCATAATTCCTAGTGGACCCCCTTGTTTCCATTTTATTTTTCTCATCGAGCCTTACATCTTTGAAAAGTTGTACAACCATTTTGACAATTGATGTTCACTTGCTTGAGATTCTGAAAAGTCACCATCATTATAAAGAGGATTAATGTAAACTGAGGTATGTTGATCAACTCCAGATTCTAGGGGCAGTGAATCATTGTCAGAAGAACTATTTCTACTAGGAGATTCTGATGAACTTCCAGAAGACCCAAACTATGTTGGTGAAGTAGATGGACTATATGAATCATCTTCAGAGGAAGGAAAATCAAGTTCATACCAATTTTGTGAATTTTGTTGACGTGGAATGTTTCCTTTCCTTTTATCTCCTTTTGTTTCCAATTTTAGAAGAATATGTTCTATTTCTTTAGCACTCTTACTCTTAGTTTCATAAAAAATTACATCTCTGCTGACAATAAATTTCCCATTTGATAGAAGCTCGTACCCTTTCTTCTCATCTGAATATCCAATCATTGTGCATTTCAAACTTCATGAGTCAAGCTTAGTTCATTTTTCTTTTGGAACTAAGGCATAACACACAGAACCAAAAACCCTAAGGTGTTTAACTTTAGGTGTGAAACCAAACCATGCTTCATAAGGTGGAATTCCATCCAAAGAAGCAGTGGGAGACCTGTTCCTTAAGTAAACATTCTGTATGGATTGCTCTCGCCATTCCTAACAAAGTGCAATTAATTCTTTCTATTAATCCATTTTTTTGTGGAGTATAGACATTTGTAAGATGTCCTTTGATCCCATTGTCTCTGCAATAATTTTGAAATACATTTGAAGTGAATTCTCCTCCATTGTCTGTTCTAAGAGCCAATCTTTTCCTTGACTTCATTTTCAACAAGTCGACGAAATATTTTAAACTTTTCAAATGCCTCTGACTTATGATTCAAGAAGTAAACCCATGTTAGTCTGCTGAAATCATCAATAAAGAGTAAGAAATATTTGCAACCTCCTAGAGAAGCTTGTAAGGGTCCACAAATGTCACTGTGTACTAATTGCAAATGCTTGTTTGCTCGCCACGAGCTTGTCAGGAAAGGTTCTCGACTTTGGTTTCCATAAATGTAAACTTCACTTCTTGCATTTTCTTTCTTGAAGGTAGGAATTCCCTTAACCATTCCTTATTTTTGCAGTTCAGAGATACTGTCAAAGTTTAGATGTCCATATCTCACATGCCATAATCTGATAGGTGAAATGTTTGTGCTTGCTGCTCCTGCAAAGTCAGAATTCCTTGGAATAACTATTCCTTTCATCCTTATCAGTTTTCCATCTTCATATCTTGTCATCACTATTTTCATGTTTGATTGAATTAATTTTAACTAGGCCATCCTCCTAAACCACTTGATGTCCAACTTGTCAGATCAAGACTAAAGACAACAAATTATTTTTAAAGGTGGGTACATACCATATATTTGAAATCAATCTTTCTCCAATGTTAGGACGATAAACTTTAATGACACCTTTTCCATAAGGAGTATGTTTTGTATTATTAGCAAGAAATATTGAACTAAGGTGGCATGGTTGGAAGTTCCAAAAGAAGGCTTATCGAAAAGTCATGTGTTGAGTTTCTCCTGTGTCTAAAATCCATGCATCTTCATAATCACTTTGAAAAAAGGTGGAAACTAATGCTGCTGATTCTGATCTTTGACTTGATGTGAAGACATATTCCGAATCTCACATGCCATAATCTAGTAGGTGAAATATTTGTGCTTGCTGCTCCTACAAAGTCAGAATTCCTCGGAATAATTGTTCCTTTCATCCTTAATAGCTTTCCATCTTCGTATCCTATCATCACTATTTTCATGTTTGATTGAATTAATTTTAACTAGGCCATCCTCCAAAACCACTTGATGTCCAACTTGTCGGATCAAGACTAAAGACAACAAATTCTTTTTAAAGGTGGGTACATATCATACATTTGAAATCAATCTTTCTCCAATGTCAGGAAGATAAAATTTAACGACACCTTTTCCATAGGGTGTATGTTTTGCATTATAAGCAAGAAATATTGAACTAAAGTGGCATGGTTGGAAGTTCGAAAAGAAGTCTTGTCGAAAAGTCATGTGTTGAGTTGCTCATGTGTCTAAAATCCATGCATCTTCATAATCACTTTGAAAAAAGGTGGAAACTAATGTTGCTGATTCTGATCTTTGACTTGATGTGAAGACATATTCCAAACCATCATTATCTTGTTCAGTGGAAAGTTGAGCTATGTTCTGATGGAACTTTGGAATTTTATCAATGGAAGTTCTACAATCTTCTACAAAATGGCCCACTTTGTTACATTTTCTACAGACAATTTGATTCAAGTCTCTGCCTCTTCCTTGATATTGTCCTCTGCCTCTGCTTTGACCTCTATTTTGAGTTTTCCCTCTTCCTTGTTTATTTCCTCTACCTTGAAAGTTGCCTCTATTTTGAAAGTTTTTTCTGCCTTGATTGTTTCCTCTTCCTTGAAAGTTTCCTCTATTTCGGCTTCTTCCAGGACCTTGTCCACTATGTGCTGTTGGATGTTGATTTAAATGTCCTCTTCCTCTAGAATTGTGAGTTGATGGTTTACCTGTGCTGTCCTCTATGAAGAAGACATATTCCCCTTGTTTCTTCTTCCCAAAAGTTTTTTCGTGTTGATCCAACATCTCACTTATCTCATCAAACTCTAATTTATCTAACTTTCCAGTCACTTGTAGAGTTTCCAAAAAATGCATGTAAGAAGAAGGCAATCCAACAATTAGAATTGTGGTTATGAAACTGTCATATACTGGAGGAAATCCTGCTTTTACTATTTCTTGATTAATATTTTTAAGCCTGGAGATATACTCAAGGACATATCCTCATTCAATTAGTTTTTGTTGAAGCAACTTAAGTTGTAGATCAACCTTTTTTTATTTAGGTTGTGTATCAAATAGATCTTTGAAAGTACGCAAGGCATTCCATGCATCTGAGGCGTTTTCAATATGAATATACATCTCATCATTAACTGAGGACTTTATAAGAGCTAGTGCCTTGACATTTTTAACTTCCCATTTTGTAAGTGAAGCTACATCTGTTGGTTTATTAGGATTAATATCTCCATCACATGTGTCTTGCCAAAATTCATTATATATTAGAGTGCTTTCAATGAGATGTTTCCATGTTTTGGATTTTACCCCTTCAAGCTTATCAGAATCAGACAACAGGTTAATTAACTTTGACATTGTAGTTTTGAAGCTTTGCACCAAAAAGAATCAAGCACAAGAAAAAGATGAGCAACATGTCACACGAAACACACCATGCAAAAATGATCTATCGAGGCTTGGCCTTGACCCTCGTATAGTCGTTGGCAGAGAAAATTGACTGAGCTTTGCACTTGGCTCTAGTCAAATTCTCTTAAATTTTTTACAATGAAATCTTTCAAAATTTGACTGATTTACAATCCTTGCAATGTTTGATGCAAAATGTACTCTAACCCCCCCTCAAAGTAAAAAAAAATACTATGAGTTACAATGTCACGCTTATCTCTCCAAATAAAAAATTACAAATAAAATCTCCTTATTAATCCAAAAATTAACTGGCCCAAACATTTACAAATAACCCCTACACCTTATTACTCCAAAAAAATACAATTTAGTAGTACATCTTATTACTCCACAAATTTACAAACAATAATTCCCAAAACACAAAAACTCAAATATCTCTCCAAAATAAACTATTCCTTATCACTCCAATAAAAAATTTACAAAATTTAAAAAAGTATACCTAATCTCTCGAGCAAAGCCTTCTTCACTTCTTAGATTCAACTTTAAACTTCTAAAAAAAACTTTAAGAAGTTGATTTTTTTTTTTTTTTGTTTACGTGCTGTCCTCCACACTGGCTACTAGCTGGCTCAAGCTGAGTTCAAGCTGGCTCATGATGGTTGGCTTCTTGTTGGCTTATGCTGGCTTCTGCTAACTTCACACTGGCTTTCTAATATATTTTGTAGACCTTGTGCATGCTATCTTGAGCAATAATTGTGTCCATTGCAGATTTTGGAGGGGTAGGTATCAGGTTGAGGGCGGAGCCAAAGGTCCACCTTACATGATCATTGTGTGCATGAATTTTGCTTGAAAGAATTATGGTAATCTTCATAGTTTGGATTGGAATTCAGGCAGGCATGTGCGTGGCTTTATTTTTGGTCACCAAAGGGATGGGATGCCTTCCTGAGAGAGTCCGAAAATTAGCCATGCCATACCTTGGGATTCCAAATTTTATGGTCTCCTGGCTCAACATTTCATATTCATTGGGTGTTATTTGATAAGGGGAATTGAGCCTCAGATCTGCAACCATGGAAAAAATAGGCAATGATTTATTTGCATTTCCAAAACGCAGGGATGATTTACGAAAATTATGGTAGAAAATTATGCGGCCACAATGCCAGCAAGTGCCTTAGTGAAGTTGCTACCTGGTTTCATTGGCGTGTTTCCTTCTAAACATTACTCAAGATATGTACACTCTTTGTCCAAGAACATGTTATAGCATTGAAAAACCCATGTCTTCTTTCTAAGAGGACATCACATGTTTTTTTCATTATGTATTGATTTGATGTCTTCTCTCTGTAAAGTGCGGGAAACTTGCATAATCTTCTAATTATTTTCCAAATATATGAAGAAACTGCTATCCACAAAGATATGGTTTCGCAGCATGTGTGCGATGTAAATTTCTCTTATCTCTCTAGCAATGGAAAATTTACTGAACCAGTTATGCGGGAAATCTCAAAAAATATTTTCTGCAAATTTGTTCAGAACACTGCCCCCTCATCTCGTGATAACAGAAGAAAATTTTTGATAATAATAAAAAATTATTTTCAGATTTAAAAATCTAAAATCAATAATAAAATTTCTTTTACTTTTAAACAAAATATTGGACAATTTCCATACCAATCATTTGTTGATCAATTCAATGGAGTTTTCCAAGAACTTGTAGATCTAGAATATCCTCTTCACATCAGCTGCATTACTGGAGCTTTGATACCACAATAATGGCAGAAGTGTCCTTAGACACACAATTTTATTAATCAGAAAAGAAATTACATAATAATTTTACAAGAGTTTACACACACACACACCAACTCAATTGCAATCAGGAGAATGAGCTACATATAAGCTTAATTTCCTAACTTATTCTAGTTATGGACTACTTATTAAATTAATAAATATCCATTCACAATAAAAACCATTCTAACCAATCTACTAACTCTACTCCTAAATTGGAGCCTAAGATATGACATTATTCTAGATGTCATATCTTTTACAACAATATTCTATTTCTAAGTGTCTCCAATATTTAATTAAATATTCTAAATAAATAAATATTCTATCCTAACTTTGTGAACTATGAATTTTATATTTTGGATCATCTAACACATGTTGAGAGGTAATTTACTCTCCCTCTCAACCGCTAAGTCTTTAACATTTTCCTTGCTCCTCAAGGCTTTGCATGCATTTTGTACCTCAAGATCATGCAGGTTCTTGACCCATGCATTGATCTCTTTCACTTGTCCCATGTCGATGTGTCTAAGGAAAACATTTCCCTTACTAAAAATCACATCATAGCCACTATCTTCCAACACCATGACTGAAACAAGACTCTTCTTTAGTCCTAGAACATACATCACATTTGTGATCCTGAGAGGGAAGCCAAAATCCCTCTAAAAGGTAACCGAACCGATCCTGGTAGCTTTATACCTCTCGTCATCTCCAAACTCTATACTCTACTTGAGGTCTTTCTCCTCAAAATCACTAAAGATATCTTTGTTCCCCATCATATGGAATGAGGCACCACTGTAAAGATACCATACACCTCCAATGACAATTGTGGCCATGCATTCAATGAGAGTGAAACCAAGTTTGAATTGTGAAGCTAGAGCTTCACCTACTGCAACTAATGCAAGCAACTTCTTGCTTTATCTCTTTTGTGGCAATTCGTGGCATAGTTCCTGTGCTCGTGACGGTGAAAACACTTGAATTTCAACAAGTCCATGTTATTTCCACCCTCCTCGCCTTGGGACACCTTTCCCTTGGCATTCTTTGCCTTACCTGCTAAGGAAAATTCCTCTTCCACTTTCTTGGAAGAGGTCCCATCTTTCGTGTTCCATCGAAACTCTTCTTGTACCAAACCCAACCATATTAATTCCCAATTTGGCAGCTTCTCCTTCCCATTGACAGAGTCCTAATAACTATGCCAACTCTTGGGAAGTTATAGAAGATCTAGGATCACCATATCATCCTCGGCAACAATTATTCCAACATTTCCAAGATCATCTCAAAAATGAGTGAACTTGGTCAAGTAATTTGGAATTCAGTCTCTTGCCTCCATCTTGATTTTTTCGAAGTTTATATTTTAGTGCCAACTTCCTATGGTCACTATTGTTTTGGAAAAGGTCCTTCAATGCTTTCCATATAGCATATAGAGTCTCCTTCCCATGAAGACTCGAGACAATGTTGTCTCGAACTCCCTCAAGGATTATCTGCCTCACCCTTGCCACACACTTCTTCCATTCAGATAGATATTTTGCATCCAATGATGGTGGCTTAGGAATGTCTTTATCAATGAATTCCTTTAAAACATTATCCTCCAACATGACTTCCATCCTGTCCTTCTAGGCTATGTAATTCAGGCTGCCATCCAAGGCATACTCGAGCTGCAAACTGTAGAACACCATGAAGTATGTATTGAAAATTCGAATTTCACTTGTAGCCCAAAACTTAGAACTTCCAAATATCCTCTAGTGCATTGAATTCAACTCTGATACCATGTAAATTTTCTTGTATATTCATAACTCATGTAATTTACTAAAACACAAGACAAGATTCTACTCTACTCTTTACAAGAGAAAGATAATCAATGGCACATAACACAATATTTATCTGGGAAAATCCATAGCTCAAAACTCCTACTATCTATATTTCATTAATCATAAATCCAAGATGAGAATACAATGCTTGTTCTCACAAGAATAATCCCTACATAAGTATAATCAACTCTCCACTCATAGTCTAGCTCAAGTTAAATCCTTAGCCTATTCTTCAGCTCTTCAAGCCCCCTATTTCCTTGCCCATTTCCTAAGAGGATCAACCCATATTTAATTGGGAAATCATGCTTCCAAAACTACATAATCCAATCTTAGGTCCATAAATAATTGCATGCATGATTTGTAAAACTCGGAAAATCATACAACTGATAGTACATTGTCCTTGCACTCTAGTCTCAACTGGGTCTTCCTCTGAACTGACATGCATGATTTTCTTATGAGGGAATATTTAGTTAGGTGAAGTAGCACCAAGGATGCACTGGTGCACCAACCCACTACTAGACCTCTACTAGTTCCTCCAACAGTTAGAACTAGTTTAACTGTCTATAACTCAGTGAAAATGAGTTATCTAATTACAAATAAAATAAACTCAATCTGGACACCTAAAAATTAGGGATCAAATTTACATGACTCTAGATAGACTTCCAACTCGAAATTCCTAAGTTAAATAAGTCAACTTAACTTATTACAAGTTTCTATGAGAAAAGAATTACAATTTAATTCACATTTTAATTCAAGGACAAATTAAATTGGAATTTTTGGATGCTATTTTTAACATTTCTTGTTGCTATTTTCAAAACCCCCTCTCAACAAGAAAAATTCAATTCTATCCCTATCCTAAACCTTTGGAATGTTGCATGAAACACTTATCTCTAGTGTTGTTGTTAGAACAAATCCTAAAACTAAAAAAAAACATCCAACCTGAATCAGTGTGATGCATATGTCATCAAAGTCTTTGACTGCTACTAGCTCTGACTTTTTCGACTGAAAACTCTATGCTTCTATTGACTCTGCCATTCTGCACTATTGTCAACTCTGTTATGTTCTCTCCAATATCTAATTGCTCTAGCCTATGTCACTTTAATCTCTGACTGCATCAACTGCTACTGATTCCTCCTGCTACTATGTACTTTGGGCTCCCGTAACAAGGTACGATCCATGAGATAAAACCTCTCAATGGACCCTGCCCAATTTCGGCCCTCTTGGGACTATCACTTCACATTGCCCCACCTCACACCTGGAGGTATGGTTGCATGTCCTTCCTCATCCCACTTGGCTCGATATTCCCCCTACTAGAGGTCTCTGCATGAGTAGATGCATCCACTCAGTTTCCTCTCTGCTTCTCCAATTGTGGCTTCTCCACAATTGTCTGAGACTGATTCCTTTCTTCTTGAGTGGATCTCTCCACTTAGTCTCCTCTCATCTTCTCCAATTGTGGCTGCTCCACAATTTCTTGAAGCTTCTTTTGAGGCTTCTTTTGGGGCTACATGTTGAGAGGTAATTTACTCTCCCTCTCAATGACCAAGTCTCTAACATTTTCCTTGATCCTAAGGGATTTGGATGCATCTTGTACCTTAAGATCATATAGATTCTTGACTTGTGCATTGATATTTTTCACCTATCTTGTGGCGACGTGTTTATGGAAAACCTTTCCCTTACTAAAAATCACATCATATCTATGGGTTTCCAATACCACGAATGAAACAAGATTCTTCATTAGTCCTAGAACATACATCACAACTGTGATCCTCAGAGGGGAGCCAAACTCCCTCTGAAATGTAAATGAACTGATCCTGGTAGCTCTATACCTCCTGTCATCTCCAAACTCTATGCTCTGCTTGAGGTCTTTCTCCTCAAAATCACTAAAGAGATCTTTGTTCCTAGTCATATGGAATGAGGTACCTCTTTCAAGATACCACATGCCTCCCATAATAGTGATGTCCATGCATGCAATGGGAGTGAAATCAAGTTCAAATTGTGAAGCTAGAACTTCACCCGATGTAGCTACTACAAGCTCCTTCTTGCTTGCTTTCTTCTGTGGGAAATTTGTGGCATAGTTCCTGTGTTCGTGACAGTGAAAACACTTGACTTTTGACAAGTCCATCTACTACAAGTAGGCTTAGACATTACCCCGACAGAATTTCTTGCCTCACCTCTCTGCGCAGGAAGCCTTTCTCTTCTTTCACCTTTATTTATTTATTTTAAAGATAATTTTTCATCGACACTTATTTATTTTTGGGCAGAA
>APFE030766721.1:0-39013 GCA_000404065.3 Pinus taeda | reverse complement strand
AGGTTGCAGCCTGCATACTGGTAAAGGACTGCACCAGTACAAAACCTTTGTAAAAGAAGTTTCTAATTTGAAAGAAGATAGAGACATATTACAGCAGGTGGTTTTCACCCACATTGGGTTTCCACCTTACATATGGTGTTCTTTGGTGTGACTATCTGTTTTCTTTGTTCATGCTCATTATTTTATGGTACTGACATGCAAAAATAATTCAAAGTGTAAATAAAGAAGATTTATTAAAAGAACTTAATAATATTGATTCACCCCCCCCTCCCAGTATTATTTCCAACATAGTTTAGCTCCAAAGGAGGAACCTCAGGATGATATGGAGTAGCCACATGCAGAGGATCAAAGAGTGGAAGCACCTACTTATGCAGATACTTCCAAAGATGGAAGGAAATGCACCAGAGAAGCTGAAATATTGATGCATGATGCTAGAGAGAATGTGGGAGCATCCACATCACAGTGCAAGCAGAGGAGGTCACCAGATCGGTACACTGGCTACATGGCTCTAATGAGCGAGAGTGTAGAGGTTGAGCCATCCTCATTCGAGGAAGCAGTGCAGCACCTAGTATGGGTTGATGCCATGGTTGAGGAGTATGATTCCATTATTAGAAACAATGCTTGGGAAGTAGTCCCAAGACCAAGAGAAAAGTTTGTGGTGAGTTCCAGATGCCTTTACAAGGTAAAGCAAGCAGTAGATGGGAGTTTAGAGAAACACAAGGCCAAATTTGTGGCCAGAGGATTCTCTCAAGTTGAGGGAATTGATTATGATGTGACCTTTGCTCAGTAGCAAGGTACTCATCAATCATATATATTCTACCACTATCAGTGCAAATGGGATGAAAGATACATCAGATGGATGTGAAGAAAGCATTCTTCAATGGTATGATTGAGGAAGAGGTGTATATTGAGCAGCCAGAAGGATTTGAGACCTTCAACAGAGAGTCGCATGTGTGTAGACTCAAGTGAGCATTGTATGGACTAAAACAATCACCCCATGCTTGGTACACTAGGATTAACAGTTATTTCAATGGGTTGGGCTTCACCAAAAGTGAAGCAGATGTGAACCTTTACCATATTGTGGTTGAAGGTAAACTGTTGATTATAGTATTATATGTCAATGATTTGATTCTGACAGGTGATGAGAAACTAATAAAATATTGCAAAGAGGATATTGTAAGAAAGTTTTAGATGAAGGACCTAGGGCTCATGCATTCTTTTCTTGGTATGGAAGTATGACAAGGAGATGAGAAACCGTTTGCTTCTCAGAGAAAGTATGCCAATGAGACACTGAAGAAGTTCCACATTTCGAGAAGCAAACCCATGGAGACTCCTCTATTAGGTAACTCAAGGAAGGAGGGTGCTACTTCAGGTGAAGTAGTGGAGGCTACTATTTATAGACAATTTGTGTGTTGACTTATGTATTTGGTGAACACACGACCGGACATGTGTTTTTTAGTTAACCAGCTTAGTCAAACCATGGTTAATCCAACCAAACTCTATTGGAAGGCAGTTAAACATGTGTCAAGATACCTCAGAGCCACCACTCAGTTTGGTCTTTCGTAGAGACGGACAAAGGGAGTGAAGCTTCAAGGCCTCATAGATGCAGATTAGGCAGGGAGTCCATCCAACAGAAAGAGAACATAAGGGGGAATATTCAATATTGGGTCAGCAACAGTTTCTTGGTATAGCAAGAAGTAGAGATTAGTTGCACTCAGTTCAGAAGAAGAAAAGTACATGGTTGCTAGTCAAACAACTTGTGATGTTATCTAGATGAGGAAGATCCTTGTTGGTTTATTTGGTCAGTAGATAGATCCTACAGTTATTTACTCTGACAACCAGAGTTGTATCAAACTCTCTGAGAATGTAGTTTTTCATGATCAGTCCAAGCATATTAACATTTGGTATCCCCATATACGAGATTGTGTGCAGAGGAGAATCATGTTGCTGGAATACATTCCTACAAAGGAGCAGGATGCAGATATTCTAACAAAGGCATTGTCAAGATGAAAATTCAAGTTTCACAGAGGTAGGATCGGGGTAGAATATAATCCCTTTCTTGTTGAGAGGGAGTGTTGAAAAATGCAACAAGAAAAATCCTAATTTAATTTGTCCTTGAATTAAATTAGAAATTAAATTGTAATTCCAATTCTCATAGCAATTTGTGATAGTTAACTAAGTTAAGTTGACTTAGTTGGCTCAGTAAATTTGATTTGGGAGTTTAGTTGGCTCAGTAAATTTGAGTTGGGAGTCTATCTAGAGTCCTGTAGAGTGGTTCCTAAATTATAGGGGCCTAGGTTGAGTTTTTTTAATTTGTAATTATTTAATTCAGTTAAACTAGTTCCAAATGATGGAAGAATTAGTGGGAGATCGAGTAGTGGGGCGTAACCTACAGTAATGGGGTGTAACCAACACTGCTCAATCAGTAAACTAAAGATTCACTCATAATTAACTCACGCATGTCAGATCAGAGAAAGACCCAGTTAAGATTAGAGTTCAGGGATAGTGTACTATCAGTTGTAAAATCATCTAAATTAAAACGATGGTGCATGCAATCAGAGGAAGGCCTATTGATGGATTGTGCAGTTATGGATGAGGAATATCCCAATTAAATACGAGTTAATTCCATAGGAAACTATGCAAGGAAATAGGAGCTTGGTAGGTAGCAGATTTGGCTAAGTATTGGTTGAATCTTGTTTGTGAAGCAGTGAGATATATTGTGATAGTGCAAAGTTTGCTCGGGCTTGAGAAAAACATTGTAATATTCTCTAACTTTGTGATTAATGCAATATACAAATAGCAAGGGTTTTTAGTTATGGCTTTCCCCAGAAAATTATTGTGTTATGTGTGATTGAATTCTTTCATTTCTGCTTCGTGATTTCATCGATCAATTTTTGTTTTTTCTGATCAGTAGGGTATATTCAAGTCAATTGTTTTAGCATAATACAATCTGTAGTTTGAATCTACAAGAAAATTCTATGCGTTAATGGGTGGAAGTGGATCTTTCTGCACTGTTTCTTCACAGGATTCTGCTAACTCTTCAAGAGTGGAAAAAAAACAAATCTTCCACTGTAGAAACTAATTTACCAATACGCTTTGTTCATTTCTTCTTCAGGTAATGTGGTAAATTTTGTACAACTAGAAGTAAATCGATTTCCTTAGCGAACGATGGGTTATATGTCGAATTTCTCAGATTTTTCATAGGTAACCTCATATGTCAACTTCAGGCTAGAATGAGAATACCCTCCTACTTCGGGAATATGAGTTGGAATGGTGCTTAGAATGTTGCCACCTTTTCCAAGAGATGAATGGTTAGTTTGTGTGGATTTATCAGCCATAAGAAAAATGGTGGCCCTCCTTCTAGCGCCATAATGTTGACAGTACTAGATACCGCTAACATACAGGGGATCTCCCCAATATAAGGTCCCAATTAGACCTCACACCACTTGGTGTGGGAGTACCATTCAGAATACAATCTGGTAGTCGTTTACTTAAAGATATGCCTTGGCTTTAGCAGTCAGCATGAGAGAGAAGCACGTATGTTCTTTTGAATAAGCAAGTGAGTGTGCCTTGTGACTATTCGATTGTAGATGTATCAAGGTTCTCTTACCGCAAGGGGGGAAATAAAGTGAGCCTCAAAGAGAGAAGTAATAGCACTACCCTAATGGAGACAAGCATTAATAAGAAAGGTATGTTTAACATCAAGCAAAATAGTTCACATAGATGGGACGATCATTATAAACATTACAACACATTTCCAATAAGTTAAGCACCAAAGTCACCGAAATAGTTCAGTTATTCCAAAACAAGTGAAAGCAAACATGAATCATAAACATTCAAAGAATATTCTTAGAAACATTTATAATCCATGTGTGAAAATATGTTTCCCTAAAAGGTTTCGATATTAATAAAAATCTCAATATACATAAATACAATGAACATCATTAGCTCTAATAGTGGAGCGTTAGAGTCACTACTTTCTCCCCAAAAGTACTAACTTTGTCTCTATAATTCCTTATGGGAGAATCTAAGGTTAAAGGTCATCTACATGAGAAATGAGAATCATTTTATAACTTGAGTCATGACCTTTCACATCCCCATGACTCTTGACTTTCCAACTCCTAATGACCTTTGGACTTCTACAACCTTTGGACTTCCAAATGACTTTTGGAATTACATATGACTTTTTTTTATTACATGTCTTTTGAACTTCCATGACTCTTTTGTCCATACATGACTCTTGGACTTCCACTTATTTGTCTTTACAATTATTACAACATTACACCAGGACTTCCACATCATTATGTGATGAAGACATGACATGTCTCTATCTTTGATGACTAGAACTAATAGTCACTAATGACAGGGACTTTCTTTAGTGGTGACATGGTTGCCACTTGTATCTTCATTCTTCATGTAACTTCTGATCATCGATGCCTTTACCCTCCAAAGGGTATTTGATCTTAGATTCTTTAGGGTGCTTCAATCATCAAGCTTACAATGTGGTATTAGTTATTCAATCCTTCCTTTGTTTGTATTCTTTACCCCGATCTTCCTCATGCATGCTTGCCATGTTGTTCTTGAGCTACCTGTGGCTATAATCACTCATGACAAGCAAGCATCAACCTGAAAATATCCTAGTTTAACATGTTTTATGCATATTTTTTGTTCATGCCTTTTCAGTGCACTTTAGAAAGAGAAAGATAGATTTTGGGTGGAAGGGCACACTTGGAAAGGCTAAAGGGATAAAGGGGGAAGGCATCAAGGCTTTGGCATGCACTCATGCGGTCAAGAGGAAGAGACAATCAAGGTAGGGCACATGGTGCAACTCTGAAGGACAAAGAGGAAGGCTTCGGGCTTCCCAAGTGCGTTTTGAGTTCAAGGGAGAGATTGAAGGTGCAAGGCACACTCCTGAAGGAAAAAGGAGGAAGGCTTCAAACCTTCGGGGTGCACTCATGCGCTCAAGAGGCCTAGGAGGGAACATGGTGCAAGTTTGAAGGATGAAGGGTGAATCTTCATGCCTTTAGAGTGTGTTCATGCGCTCAAAGGGTCAGGATGGTGAATGGGACATTGTGGAAGGCTAAAGGGTTGAGCTTAAGGCCTTCAAGGTGCACTCATGCGCTCAAGATCGGTGCACTTCTTCGAGTTGAAGGAGTGAGCTCAAAGGAAGACTTGGTTTCTTGAAGGGCACAATTAGGAACAAGGGGAAAGGGCTTAGGGGGTGCACTTTACGCTCTTAAAGGGCACATGGCACACTTCCAAACAATGAAGAATTCCCAATAAAGGCTTCAAAGTGCACTCATGTGCTCTTGGCCTTAATGGGTTCGCTTTGAAACTAAAATTTGTCTATGTTTGGAAGATAGGAAAAGGGGTGAACATGATGATTTTTAGACATAAAACCATGTGCGACACATACTAAATCATCGAGAAAAATTAGAAAAAATTGAACAATGATAAGTATACATCAAAACGACAATTTACATGCATTCCCCAAATACAAAGGGTGAAGTGTGTGCGACTGTGACCAAAAATTGTCGTTTTACAACAAAAAATATCTTATAACCATGAAATACACCAAATATGTTATACTCAATACGATGACACTTGAGAACACTCAAGAACACTTGAAACATATAGGATTACATGAAACGACACTTGATAACCAATGCAACACTTGACATGATGATAAAGTAGGCTGCAAAATTTGAATATAGTGAAATTTTGGAGGGTGTTGTAGCAATGACAACACCCTCTTTTTGGGAGAATCTTCGGGCCACAAACCTCTCCTTATACTTCTTGATGCTTCCTTCGCTCCATACTTCTTGATGCTTCCGTCACTCCATTCCTAATCTTGAATATCCATTATGAAGTCATCATTGATTTTCCCTTCTGTCTCAGCACAACATCCCATATGTCATTCTTAAAAATGTATTCATATTCTTCGACCATATCATCCTTTCAAACTTGTTCTTTCATGGCTTCTTTAAAGCTGTGAGGCTCAACTTGAATCATATTTACTCATTACTACAACATACCCTTGATGCATGCACCGCTTCTTGCTTTCTCTAAAAGTCCCTCTGGCAGTAATGTGTCTCTTGGCATCCTATAATGTGTCACGAAGCCAAAGTGGTCTCTTCCTGGTAGGGGGATCATGTGGAGGAGGATCCAAGGGGTCCATGGGCTCCATGGGATCATCAACAATGTCTCTCTCGGTTTCCAGCATGGAAGGACCTTCTAGAATATCCATATTATTAATTTTCTTCTCATATGGAGGAGGTAGAGGAAGGTCCCTTGCTTTTCCAAGGGTGGTATCTTCATAGAATGTTACATCCATGAAAACTTCAACCTTCCTTTAACCAGGAATATATATTCTAAATGTTTTGGAATCTTCATAATACCCAACAAACGTGCATTTTCTTCCAATGGCTTCCATCTTGTTTCTTTTGTCTTTTAGCACATGGAAATATATGGGGAATCCAAATATCTGGAGATGACTAACATTGGAGTTGATACCTATGAAAACTTCTTTGGGAGTCTTATTGTCCAATGCTTGATGAGAAACCATGTTTTGAACATATACCGATGCATTAGTTGCTTCACCCCAAAAGTAACTTCAACAAATTTTGATCATGGAGCATGGCTCGGGAAGCTTCCACAATAGACCTCTTCTTTCTCTCAGCCTCTAAATTTTGTTCGGGATGATAGGGCATAATAGTCTCCTTCTTGATACCTTCCTTATTACAAAAATCTATGAACTCGTTTGAAATGTATTCCCCATTGTTTTCGAACCCGAAGGACTTAATTTTATTCCCTGTTTGATTTTCAATCAAAGACTTAAGGTCCTTGAACATTTCAAAGGCCTCATCTTTGTGCTTCAAGTAATATATCCAGGTCTTTCTTGAGAATCATCGATGAAGGTTATGTAGTAGAGATGGATACCAAGTGAATGTACAAGCATTGGATCACATATGTCAAAATGAATCAAATGGAGGAGGTCATTAGTCTTATTCTTGTTAGAGGGGAATGATCCCCTTGTCTTATTTCCACTGGCACATATTGGACATACTCCATCATGTTGATCTTGAACATCAGGGATCCCAGAGACCAATTTCTTTAATTTCGAAAGAGCTTCATAATGAAGGATTGTCAATATTTGATTCCACAACTCGTTTTGATGATCAGAGTTGTGTACCATTGCTAGAAGGAGTCTTTCAGTGACTCTATAGACTCCTTCAAATATAAATCCCAATGTGAAAGAATCTCTCATTGAAGATCCCATAGGCCAAGTAAGTACTTTTCCTTTGATGAAAGTAATCCTCATTCATTTTCCTCCAAGACAAATGTAGATTCTAAATTCTTCTTCAAACTCAACACATACATCACATCATGGAGTAAAACAAATTCCCTAGAGTCCAAATGAAATTCAACATAACCAAAACCCTTAATAAGACAACTGGAGTTATCTCCAAGAATAATTTTCAAACTTGAATCCCTCTCTACCAAATTAGAGAGAAATTCCTTATACCTAGAGAAATGATGAGAGGTCCCACTATCAACCAACCAAATATCCCAAGTATCTGGAAGAGAGGAACTAGAAAGTGCAGAAATAAGGATATATTCATATTGACTAGTAGCAACATTACTTTCATACCTAAAATTTCTTGAATTATTTTGAAGACAGTGGTCTTCATCGCGATCATTTGGATCATCTCTTATTCTCCTTCCATCTCTTCCATTATGATCATTCCTTCGATCATCTCTCCCTCTTTAATTGTTGAACCCACTATTGTTGCTTAAAGTTTTGTATCTTGGAGCATTGTTCTTCTCAGGGAAATCTCGAGCATAGTGACCATTCTTGTGAAAATTATAGCATTCAATGTGTGATGATTCCTTTTCTCTTACATTCCTCCTATTTGAATTTCGAGTAGGTTTCCTTGAACTTGATGAACCTCCATTTCCCTTATTTTTCTTATTATGAGTAATG
Source organism: Pinus taeda (assembly GCA_000404065.3). Classification (NCBI taxonomy): domain Eukaryota; kingdom Viridiplantae; phylum Streptophyta; class Pinopsida; order Pinales; family Pinaceae; genus Pinus; species Pinus taeda. The sequence goes on along the minus strand of APFE030766721.1, from coordinate 31,029 downwards.
AAAGCAACAGGCTCTCCTTCTTCATGTTTTTGTAACTTGCCTCTTGAGATCATCCTGGATTCTTCTTGAGTGATTTTTTCAATGAGCTCATCAAATGAAGGGAAAATATTTGTGTTGCTTATGGTGATAATGAAGGTTTCCCAAATAGGATGGAGACCTCTGATGGTTACCAATACCAACTCCCTGTCAAGCACAATAACCCAACTCTCTATAATTGATCTCTAAGACGAGATATCTTCATAATATAGGATTGTAGATTCTCCTTTATTCATCTTCATATCTTTGAGTTGATCATTCAACGAGATAATTTCATTAAAATTGGTAACTTCATACATGTCATTCAACTTATCATACATATCCTTAGACTTCTTCAAATTCCTGACATAGGCAAGTAAATGATCTTGTAAGTAAATGATCTTGTAAACCATTAGCTATAATTTTCTTTACTTTTAACTCACCTTACTTGTACTTGTTCTTGGCGGCAATGGGAGAAATTTTCGGAGGTTCGGGAACTTTTCCTTGTATGTACTCCAAAACATCATTGTCCTCCAATATGATTTCCAACCTAATCTTCCAAGCAACAAAGTTAAATGAGTCACCTAGCTTCTCATTTCCCTTGAAGTAAGAGGTAGACATCTTGACTTGATTAGATAGGCTCCTTCAACTTTTTCCAAAGATGATTTCTTTAGCTCTTGTCTCCTTCGGGTTTTTCCTTCACCTTGGCTCTAACACCATGTTAATTTTTGCACTACTTTATCATATATCAATTATGTTATCCCAATTCAATTCTTCAATTGGCAATCTTTACAACAATTATTAATTATTCAAATCATTAATAATAATTCAAGATAGAAGATGGCGTCCAAATGAGGCTCCTTGACTTGTATTTATAGGTGTTGGAGGAGCAATTTGTCCTCTAGGTCGACTTGATCAAATGAGACGTTGTCAGCTTCACTTCAAAAACACGCTTTCACTTATCTGAATCCAGTTCTTTAAAGGTAAAATTTGGTCCTCTCAGAAAGAGGAATCCAATCCAATGATTGGAATTTGTCATTGAGCTATGAAATTAACAATCAGTGCTAATTTTATTGATGAAGTAGACCTAGATGTAATTCCCCTTGATATATGTGGAGTGGTGTTTGGAAGTCCATACATGTACATGCGAGATGTGATGTTTATGTGGAAATACAACTAGTACCAGCTTAGCAAGGATGGAAAATCATTTACCATCAATGCACACAAAGGCAAGCCAAAAAATTTATTGGTAAGTGCCAACCAAACCAAGAAACTATTCAGTTTAGAAAAAAGTTTGTTGTATTGTTTTTAAGAGAAAAGCATTGTGTCGAAGAGTCAGTAAGATAAAAATAATCCTTGGAGGCGTGTACTAAGAAACAAAAACAAAAACTAGAATAGTTACTACAGGAATACACGAATGTTTTCAGGGAGCCTAAAGGGTCACCACCCAAAGAGAAGTGGAGCATGAGATCCAACTCTTCCAAACTCCCCATTGCTAAACATTGGGTTGTACAAGAAATCCGTTATAGAAGAAAATGAGGTGAAGAAACGATTGCAGCAACTACTAGAATAGGTTGTCATTCAATCGAGTACATTACCATGTGGATAACCTATCGGCATTGTGCCAAATAAGGATGGGAATTTGAAAATGTGTATAAATTACAGGGAGTTGAACAGAATTATGCTCAAGAACAAGTACTTCTTGCTCATAACAAATGATTTTTAGGATATTTTGACACATAGGAAATAATTAAGTATAACTTGATCTAGTGTAGAGTTAGGTAAAGTGTGTTTCTTTAATATGTACATCACGATCATGATATGTTCTAGACATGAAGTGATCTGATGATTCATTCTCTCCTCAGTATTACCGACACTTGATCTATGGCTTAACACCCGATTGGTCAATGATCTCTATTTAAAGAGCATGGAGGGTCATTTGTAGGGTAACCGTTCATGAGAGAAGCTTATGTAAATTTTCATTCTTTTATTAATAAATTGCCTGAAGTGGCCACGTTGGCTCAGGCCGTGGACTGTTTCCCTCTTTGAGGGTTTTAACCACATCAAGAATACCGGTGTATTGATATGTAATATGTTTGTGAGCGGTGTCCTTTGGTGTTCTATCTGAGGAACTTACCTTGTAAATTCATACATGGTATCAGAGCTATTTGAGGCCCACATCCGTTGGTGATCCAAATCAGAAGTCAAAACCACTGCATCTGACTATCGTTTCCTAGATCTAATGTTTCTTACTGCTTTTGGGCTGAGAAGACTGCTCTATTGTGTTAGGAGCATCTGTTCTAGTGAGGAACCCATTTCGTTTCACACGAAAAGGTTTCCTGTAGCCCTAGCTATGTCATTTTTAATATCTTGAGGTATATAGTCTTTTTTACAGTTTGAGCTATTCATCTCTCTGTTTATTTCGGTTTATTTAGCTCTTTGTTTTTTATTACCAGATCTATACCTTTCATTTTTGCGTATGCTCTTTGCCCCGCGACTCTGTGCGATCTGGGCAAATCAGAAATAGAAAGGAAGGATTTTTCTCATGCGTATGCTCTTTTCCGCCGCGCCTTAGTGTCATCTCGGAAAATTAGAAACATTGAGGAAAATATTTAGTTTTCGACGAAAGCTAACTTCAAGCCATAAGGTTTGGTTTTTTTTACATGTCCGTGTTGGGTTGTGTGGTTTTTGTTTTGTAAGCAAAAAGAGATTTTTCAAGTAAGCACGCACCCCAAAGCTTCGGTGACTATCTAAAAACAAAAAAAAAACCTTCCTCTTTTCCAAAAATTACTAACTTTTTAAACTAGCTAACTTGGTCCAATGTTACTTTATGAGAAGAGAGGTCTTGAGTTCAAGTCTTTCTTTTTGTCAAGTTAATTTTTCAAAAAGCACATGTAACTTATGTTTTAAAGTTACTTTATGTAAAAGTGTTCTCACCCATTATAAAAAGAGTCACTTATAATTCTAAAGTATCTTTATCTATTATTTAAGATACAATTTAGTGAGTAGCTCATAAAGTACCATTGTAAAAGTGACTTTCACTTATTTATAAAAGTGAGTCACATATTAAAGTGAGTCAATTAGATTAAGTTTGGAAAGAAGGGGCGAGGGGTGGTGAGGAGGCTGCATTTTTTTAAAAATATAACATCATTCATTTCCGCACATTCACGCACTTTGTCGGTATCTTCAACAACTTTTCTTCAAAAAGTCATAACTTCGTCATCTGGAAGCCGTTTTTAGAGCCGTTTTTTTTTTAATCAGCCTAATTTTTTGAGCTCTTTCCATTGGAACACATAGTTTCTGCATCTACAGCTTCAGTTTATGTTTTTGTTAAAATGGAAAGCCCATGCCAAGTTATTCTTGACAACGCCAACTACTTCCAATGGTGGTCCTACATTGTGGATTTACTTAGAAGCAAAGGTGTTTACCGAATAGCCTCAAGACAATAAACTAAACCTAAAGATGAAGATCAAGCACATGGGTTGATAGGGATGTCTATTTCTTCAGACCTTAGATTCCATATCGCAGAACTTGATACCCCTAATGAAGTAATGAAACAAATCACTAAAGTTTTTGAAATTAAAAATGAAATTAGAGCCCATCAACTTGAAAATGAGTTGTTTACGTTAGACCCCAATAATTTTTCTTTCATTGAAGATTTTTTGTCCAAGTTCAAGACCCTTAGACTTCTCTTAGAAGGTGTTAAGCTTAAGAAAGACGATGGTAACCTTATCTATTCCATTCTTACTAAGTTGGGACCAGCCTATTCTGTGTTTGTTTCCACCTTCCATTCTACTAGAGGCATTTATTTCTTAAGGAAAAGACAACAGTTCCCCCTATTTTGATGCCTTTTGTGATTCTTTAATAAGAGAACAAGAAAAACTCTTACATCTTGATCTTCTTAATCTTGGAATTTCTTCTAAGAAAGCCTTAGCTGCCCAGCAACAACCAAATTCAAAGAATCCTAAGAAGCAGTATCCTAAAAAGAATGGTCCTAAACCAAACAAGGGTCCTAAGCAAATTCAATCTCAAAATGATAAGGAAAATAAAAACAAAGGGAAGAACACTGATAGACATTGCAACTTTTGTAATCAAGATGGACACTTAGAATCCAAATGCTTTAAGAAGATGAAAGCCTTGGAAGCAGCGATGAAGAAGCATAACATCCATTTGGAGCACTCTTCAACTTCAACTTCATCTTCAGGAATAGCACTTTCTGCATGTGGTTGTCAAGCATCTCGGTCTGGTTATGCACTAAATGATTCTTCTTCTTCTCATTCTCATGAGTGACTCATTGATTATGGAGCTTCTTATCACATGGCCAAAAACAAAGCCATGTTTTTTCTTTAAATGATTGTAACACCAAAAATATATATGTTGATGATGATAGATCTCTTAGTGTTGTAGGGACTGGAACTATTCATCTAGACAATGGTCAATTTAATGATGTATTATGTGTTCCAACCTTATATTGCAACCTGTTATTTGTATATCAGATAACACATTCAAGGGAAGGTTAAACCGTTGAATTTTCACCTCATGATGTTGTAATTAAGAACCTAAGAGATCCTAGACAGATTTTAGCTACTACCATTGTTGATGATTCTATAAGGTTGTATAATTTTAACAACTTTGGGTCATCAACACTTCCCTCGGTATTTGTTGTTCATAATGATGAAGTGAGAAAACTTTGGCATGAGCGATTTGGTCACTTAAACTATCGCTCCCTTCAAAATCTATGTAAAAAAAACATTGTAATAGGTCTTCCTATGGTATCTTGCAAAGATGGTGTTTGTTCCGAATGTGTACTCGGAAAACATCATCAAGATAGTTTTGAAAAACGTGCCTCTTGGCACACGTAAGCCCCTTTACAGCTTGTGCATAGTTATTTATGTGGTCCACTTCCAATTGTCTCATTCTCTAGCTACAAGTATTTCTTAACTTTCATTGATGATTTCTCCAGACGCACTTGGGTATACTTCTCAAAACTCAAGAGTGAAGTCTTTAACATGTTCTTGGCTTTTAAGCCCTTTGTTGAGAAACAATCTGGACATCAAATTCTTAAGCTAAGATCAGATAATGGTGGAGAATATGTTAACAACAAATTCATCAACTTTTGCACTGAGCATGGAATTCAAATGCAACATATTGTTCCATATACTCCACAAAAAAATGGTGTAGCTAAAAGGAAGAATCGCACCTTAAAGGAAATGGCTAATTGTATGCTTCACTCTAAAGGACTTAGTCTTAATTTTTGGGCAAAAGCAATTAACTGTGCAAATTACGTAGTAAATCGCACTCCTACTAAGGTTTTAAAGAATATCACTCCAGAATAAGCATGGAGCTCAATTAAACCAGATGTAAGTCACTTTTGTGTTTTTGGAAGTGAAGCATGGGCCCATATTCCAAATGAGAAACATAAAGCTTTAGAACCTAAGAGTGAAAAATGTACTTTTATTGGATATTCTGAAGATGTTAAAGGATATAAACTTATTCAAATTAAGTCCAAAAAAGTTATCATTAGAAGAGATGTAAAGTTTGTTGAAAATATATCGGCCTACGATCCTAGTTCGGCGGATGTGCCACCTCTCTGTATCCCTTCTACTTCTGAAAACATTTCTTTTTCAGATGATGACAGCGAGGATGACAATCCTCCCCCACCTTCTCAGGATCCTCCTTCAACTCCTCAGCTTCCAAAATGGGTCTGTGCTACTCGGGATGCAGCAAGTGCTCTTACAGGTGATCCTACAGATCAACGACATACACGTTCTAAGTTCGATAGAGCCTCTTCTTTACTAGCTCAAGATTCAGCGAATTGTGATCCTGACACCTTTGCAGAAGCTTAAGGCCATCCAGATTGGAACGCAGCTATGAATGAAGAATATTGTTCATTATTGGCAAATGATACATGGCATATTGTTCCTCTTCCAAAGGGACGAAAACTTGTTAGATGCAAATGGGTTTACAGAACCAAGTATGGACCAGATGGAAAATTTGATAAACATAAAGCTCATATTGTTGCTAAGGGTTTTTCACAAGTTCAAGGCATTGACTATACTGAAACCTTCTCCCATGTTGCCAAAATGAACTCTATCCGCCTTGTTCTTTCTCTTGTTGCCTCTTTCAAATGGGAAGTCCATCAGATGGATGTTAAATCTGCCTTTTTGCATGGGGACTTGCATGAATAAATCTATATGGAACAACCTCGTGGCTTTATACAACCAGACTCCAACTTTGTATGTCGGCTTAAGAAATCCCTTTATGGTTTCAAGCAGCCCCTTAGGCTTCGTATGCCAAAATGAATAGCTTTCTTTTAGATACTGGTTTTTCTAGGTGTTATTTTGACAATATTGTCTACACCAAGAAAGTGGGTAAGTCTCTTATCATTCTTGTTCTTTATGTTGATGATCTTATCCTTACAGGTACTAATCCCAACCTTATAAACTATGTGAAGTCCAGCATTAAAAATAAGTTTGAAATGACAGACTTAGGACACTTGCATTATTTTATTGGTCTTCAAGTCTTGCAATCCAAGGAAGGTATTTCCCTTTCCCAGCCCAAGTACGCCTGTGATCTTCTACGCCACTTTCACAAGGAAGATTGTAAGCCAGCCCCTTCTCCCTTTCAGTCTGGAGCCAAAATTTCAGTCACTTATACTTCCCCTCAAGTTGATGCTACCTTATACCGTCAACTTGTAGGAAAACTTTTGCATCTAACCCATACTCGTCCTAACCTTTCCTTTGTTGTTGGTCGTATTGCTCGGTTTATGAAAAACCCACATGAAAGTCATTTGAAGAAGCTAAAAGAATACTTCGTTATGTTTGCGGTACAATTCAGTTTGGGATTCATTATAGTGCAGAAGCATCTCCTCTATTTGTTGGTTTCACTGATTCTGATTGAGATGGTGACCCTGATGATCGGAAGTCTACTACTGATTATGTCTTCACTCTTGGTTCTGGACCTATTACATGGCCTTGCAAGAAACAAAGTGCCATTTCTCTTTCTTCAACAGAAGCAGAGTATTGTGGCATTGTAGAAGCTAGTAAGGAAGCCTTGTGGCTTCGTCAGATCCTGTCATAGTTTGGCTTTCAGCAGCAGCATCCGACTACACATTGGTGTGATAATCAAAGTGCCATTCAACTATGCAAAGATCCAGTGCAACATCAGCGCAACAAACACATTGAACTACACATGCACTTCGTCAAAAATCTCATTCATGACCATGTTCTTCAAGTACAATATTGTGTAACCGATGATCAAGTTGCAGACATCTTTACAGAGGCTCTCACAGAGGCAAAGTTTACTAAACTTCGATTTATGGTTGGAGTTTAGGAAGTTATCACTAAGGGGGGATAGGCTCTAATTCCTTCTTGCTTCTCCTATTGTGTCATATTTGTACATCCTTCAATCCTATCCCAAGTTGTTCTTAAAGGGGGGTGTTAGGATATTCTGACACAGAGGAAATAGTTAAGTATAACTTGGTCTAGTGTAGAGTTAGGTAAAGTGTGTTTCTTTACTATGTACATTTGTAACTTACAATCTGACGGTCACGATATGTTCTAGACATGAAGTGATCCAACAATTCATTCTCTCCTCGGTATTATGAACACTCGATCCGTGGCTTAACAGTCGATTGGTCCATGATCTCTATTTAAAGAGCATGGAGGGTCATTTGTAGGGTAACCGTTCATGAGAGAAACTTATGTAGATTGTCATTCTTTTATTAATAAATTGTCTGAAGTGGCTGCGTTGGCTCGGGCTGTGGACTATTTCCCTCTTTGAGGGTTTTAACCACATCAAGAATACTGGTGTATTGATCTGTGATCTGTTTGTGAGCAGTGCCCTTTGGTGTTATATCTGAGGAACTTACCCTGTAAATTCCTACAATGATGTGTTAAATCAATTGCAAAAAAGCGAAATACTTTACCAAGCTAAAAGTCTAGATATCACTAGGTTTGAGTTAGAGAAGAAGATCCCTAGAAGACCAACTTCAAAACCACGAAAGGTTTATACGAGTGGTTAGTCATGTCAATTGGCCTATGCAATGCACCAACTACATTTATGAGGTTAATGAATGATACATTGTGTCATTTTATAGATTCCTTTGTAATTGTTTTTTTGAATGATATGTTGGTATATAATGCTAACTAGGAGGTGCACATCTCACATTTGACGCAGATGTTGGAGACATTAAAGAAGTACCAATTGCTAGCAAATCTCAAAAAGTGTGAGTTTTCACATAGTCTTTGGTGTATCTGGGGTATGTGATAAGCGAAGGAGAGTTGAAAGTAGATCCTACCAAGATGGAAGCCATCATGAAATTTCCAGTGCCTACTAATGTTTATGAGGTTATGAGTTTCATTAGGGCATCACAATACCTCAGAAAATTCATAGCCTCATTTTTAGCAGTGGTAGCACCACTCCACAACATAACATCAAATGGAAAGAGTTTCCAATAGGGAAAGGGTCAGCGGAGGGTCTTTTAGGAGCTAAAGAAGAAGATCAGTCAAGCACCAATTCTTGGATTACCAAAATTGCAGCAACCCTTTAGAGTGGAGACAAATGCGAATGGCTATGTTATGAGAGCAGTCTCAATGTAGGGTGGCCTGTGTGCTACCATTTAGAAGTATTTCATGGGAAAGTTCTTAAATACCCTACCTACAATAAGGAGATATATGCCCTAGTGCAAGCGGTGAATAATTCGAAGCACTATCTGATGACGACGGAGACAATAATCCACAAAATTCATCAACTACTATAGTACCTATAAGCCCATGATAATATCCATTAGACCAAGAATTACAAGTGAATGGAGTTTCTATAGTTGTTTATTTAGTGATCAAGTATAAGAAGGGAAACACAAACAACTTGGTTGACATGCTTTCAAAGCCACCCACATCAAATATCACAGCTTTGGGAACTGTGATGCACATGGAGCCATTCATCCATGATATATACAGAGAAGCATATTTAGAAGATAAGGACTTGAAGGAGGTGCTTCAACAGTTGCAGATGCAAATTCATGTGCACGATGGTGAAAGCATCGTTGATTACCATCTCCAGAACAAGTTACTCTACAAGTTGGATAAGTTATGTGTTCCTAAAGGTGAGCAATTGTAGTTGATCAAAGAGACTCGCCTCAAAGATCGCAGGGCATTTTGGTGCAGGGAAGATAGTGGCCAACTTATATAGGTATGTGTATTAGCCCAAGATTCAAGAACAAGTAGCTAGGTTCGAAATATGATGCATACTTTGTTGTACTATCAAACCTAGTAATAGGAAACATGGACTATATAATCCCTTCCATATACCCTCGCATCCCTAGGAAAGCATTTCCATGGAATTTGTGGGAGATTTACCAACAACCAATAAGCAACATGAATACATGTTCGTGGCAGTTGATAGGTTCAGCAAGGTGTGTGTTTTGATGCCCTATAAAAATACCATCAAAAGGTAAGAAGAAGTGAACGTATTCTTTGGAGAGGTTTGGGTGCACTTTGAGATACCAAGGAGCATTGTCTTAGACAAGGACACAATATTTCTTATTGATTTTTGGACTACATTATGGGAGAAGAAAGACACAAAGTTAAAAAGGACTACAACATTCCATCATCAAACAAATAGGTAAAGAGCAATAGTCAATAGGACTTTGGTGCAACTTTTGAAGGGTTACAATCAAAAGCATCCAAAGAACCGAGACAAAAATATAGTATATATACCACACTCTTATCACAGAGCAGTGCACACTTCTATTAGTAAGTCCCCATTTGAAACTTGTTTTTCATATTTTCCACCTTCACCTTTGGATATTGCATATGGCAGCGAAGAGGAGAAAGGGAGGACTGAAAATTTCGTATAAAAGATCAAGTAAATCCATATAAATATATAAGAGACATTATAGAAGTCACAAGAAAAATACAAGGCCAATCATGATGAACACAAAACATAGAAGTCAATCAAGGTGGGAGACAGAGTATGGTTACAGTGGAACAAGGAGAGGATATCGGGCCCTTATAAGAAAATCAAGGCTCTGTGATATGGTCCCTTTGAGATATAGGAAAAGGTGGGAGATAATGTCTATAGACTCATTATGCGCGCATTTACTCAGTTGTGAATGTAGAGAATCTGAAACTCTATGAGCCTTCCATGCTAGATTAGGAAAAGGAATGGGTCCTACCTTCTATGCAGGATTTGGCACTAGATCCTCGGGCAAAGTTAACAAAAGATACAGTTTTGCATAAAAGGTCCAGAACTACAATACAGGGAAAAAATAACCTTTGGTAGATTGGGTTGAAAGGAAAACTACCAAGCAAGGCTAAATGGTACACCCGAGAAAAGGTGGATGAAAAGTTTTCTCACCTCGCTCAATAGAAGCTTTTAGGGAGCAAAAACATCCAAAAATGGGGAGGTATGATCTAGATAGAATCAAGGTTTTTTTTTTGTCCATCTTGATACTTTCAAAGAGGAAAAAGTGGAGGAATCATCTCACAGAACCATTTTTACCGATGGGATCCAGTTTGGAAAATTGGCGTCTGAAACATTCCGGAAACATTTTCAAGCATCAAATAATGTTTTTTTAGGGGAAAAATTTTGTCGCTTTAGTGCAGCACCATTTTCTCTTACTCTAAACATATAGACCTTTCCAACAGCACAAGAATCGCCTCAATTAGAATCTATATGACAAAGTTATTGTTGAAAATAATAGCGAGAAAAACGTTCGTTGATTTGTGCCTTGATCAATGGGGCCACAACGAGTTTTAATTTAACATGCTAAAGTTCCTATAAGTTAGGAACCAATTCCTATAAGTTAAGATGAATTTCTAAAATTTAGGATGAGTCCCCACAAATTAGGACAAGTTCCTAAACATTAGGAGGAGATATGAAGCAGTTCACTGATGTGTTAAAGTGGAAGGTTGAGTTATTAGTCTTCTAGTGTGAGTTAATTGAGGAAAAGAATATATGTTTGAGTCTCAAGTCCTTGATTTGGGATATGATGAGTTGGATGAGTAGTTAACTCATGCTAAATCAATCAATCACAAAAGAAAACTCCTTAATTAGAAACTCACCAAACTTAGGCATTCCAATTGCTTTAAAAGGAAGAACGGATGGAGAATTTGATCATTGTCTTGTGAGCACGAGATAGTGAGACAAGATAATATAGCTCACGAGTTTGTGAGAAGGTTGCACAGGATTATGTGTGTAGTTTGTGAGAGAAAGGTATGCCAAGAGAAGCCCATGCACATAAATCTAGGAGGAAGGGATCAACATTCTTGCAAGGGTTTCAAGCATGGTTCAAGGCAGGAAAATAATGTTGTTTTCAGATTGAAACAAGTTGTATTTGTAAGAGATCTATTTCTCAGTTTTTATCAATAATAAAGCAGAGGGTTTTCCCAGTTGGGTTCCCTAGACAATTCTGTGTTTTTGAATTGTGTGACTGTGATTTTAGTTATGTTCCTATTATGCTGCATCTAGTAGAGAACTTTTGTATTTTTATGAGAAGAAATTTTATTTCAGATTGCTCATATTAGCATATCAGAATTTTGTGGATTTTCTACATGGTATTAGAGTGTGGATCAGAATGAAGATAGCACATTCAAGAGAAAATTCCTCATAGTGAGTGGGCATATGGTCTGCGATAGCTGCAACACTTAAGGAGCTAGTTCAATTAGAGTGAAGAAGCAAGGTAAGACATACCTCTAGCACATAGCTTCTGAATATAAGAAGTAGATAGGTGTGAGGGTGAAGAATCTCTATAGAGACAAGTGCAGCCTTACGCCGCAAGGTAGGGAGTGCACAGAGTAGAGAAGTGGTGGTTGAGTGAGAGAAATATAAAGCTCTCAAGATGGAGCCTCAGTGAATATCTCAGTTTGAGTCTAAGCTAGTTGGTCGTTGGGCTGACCAGCAAAATGATGAGGACCATAGCCCAAGGCGAGCGGATACTTTCAGGATAGTGAGATTTTGAGCCAAGTGGGTAGAGGATTTGGTTAAGGGAGATCATAAGAGAATTGAGTCTCCCAGCATCAAGAAGCAAACATAAAGGTACACAAGGTACATGGCACTTATGACTAAAGAGGTGACTCATAGAGTATGGTGGGAAAGAACAAGTTTTCAAAGCAGGTTCCGCAAAAGAAAGCAAGGAAGCCTTCTAATTCAGAGGGAGCAGTTGCGGCAACAGAGAACATGGCAGTGTTGGAGACAAATCTAAGTGGACAATGTTCTTCTAGGAACATCTTTCTCACTAAGAGGGAGTGTTGAAAATAATAGCAACATTTCGTTGATTTGTGCCTTAATCAAAGGGACCACAACGAGTTCTTCTTTAGCATGTTGAAGTTCCTATAAGTTAGGAACCAAATCCTAAAAGTTAGGAGCTAATTCCTTAAGTTAGGACGAATTCCTAAGATTTAAAATGAGTCCATACAAATTAGGATGAGCTTTTATAATTTAGGATCAGTTCCTAAAAGTTAGGAGGAGTTCTAAAACAGTTCACTGATGTGTTAAAGTGGAAGTTCAAGTTATTAGACTTATAGGGAGAGTTAATTAAGGAAAAGAACGTGTGTTTGAGTCTCAAGTCCTTGAAGTTGCATGAGTAGTTAACTCACGTTAACTCAATCAATCACAAAAGAAAACTCCTTAATTAGAAACTCACTAAGCTTAACCATTCCAATTGCTTTAAAAGGAGGAACAAAGGCACAATTTGATCATTGTCTTGTAGCAATGAATCGGTGAAAGAAGATAATAGAGCTCGCGGGTTTGTGAGAAGGTTGCACAGGTTTATGTGTGGAGCTTGTGAGAGAAATGTATACCAAGAGAAGCTTGTGCACATAATATAGGAGGAAAGGATCAACATTCTTGCAAGGGTTTCATGCCAGGTTGAAGACAGGAAAACAAGGTTGTTTTCATATTGAAACAATTTGTATTTGTAAGAGATGTATTGCTCAATTTCAATTAATAATCAAGCAGAGGGTTTTCCCAATTGGGTTCCCTAGAAAAATTGTGTTGTTCTAGTGTGTGATTGTGTATTTATTTATGTTCCTATTCCACTGCAAAGTTTAGTAGAGAATGTTTATATGAAAATAAAATATATTTTAGATTGTTCATATTAGCATATTAGAATTGCGTGGATTTTTACCGTTACGCCACTCAGAAGTTGACTTTCCTATTTTGTCCACCATAATTCAGGACGATGCCATGTCAACCCTCATTTACTCAATGAAATGGGACTAGTCATGTGATCATGATGAAAAAAATCTTAAAAAGTCCATATTGTAACTATGGTTAAGAGTTGGAGTCAAACGTAACCACTAGTAAACTATCGAGCTATATTATAACTGAGCCACTAGGAGGAAAAGGGGTTCCATTATTTTTTAGTGCATTTGTTCCATAGACGAGAAGAGTAACTTAGAGGAATAAGGAGAGCACACAGAGAGGATTTGTGCATTGTATTAGCCCACAAGGCACAAGCCTTACATATTTGTACTTGCAGCCATTTTCTATTTACAGAAAGAGAACAAAGCAACCTCTCCTTCTAGCTAGGTTTTCTCCCGAAAGGGTTTCCCAAGCTATAGTTTTTGTCAAAATCGTGGTTTATGAGTTTTTGTTTAAATTCTCTCTATTTCTGGCATAATTATTACTTGTTTGCATACATAATAAATAGTGATTTAAAAATCCAGAAATCTAAAGAGAAATAAACCCTTATAGTGTAGATTCTTGATTTTTACGTATAATTTATCATATTTGTTGTGATAAACTGTCCAATGGAATATCCATGGTATTTTATGGATAAATAGGTAAAAGGATGACCAAAATGGTGTAGCCCTTCTCGAGGAGTGATAGTAAAGAAACACTAAAAATATAGTACAAAACTACAGGCCAACATTTAAAACTAATGTCAATTCAATTGCCAAGATGCCTCCAATCCAATTTATGCTCCCAAATAAAATAAAATTTATGCCAAAAAAAATAGTATGCCCTCGTAAATGCTCACAAGAAACCCTCATGAATATAACCATCGCACATGAGAGAGTAGACCAAGCAATAGAAGCATTTGTGTAATCAGTTTCCTCCCACAACCTTGTATTGTGGGAATGAATATTTTCTATGGCTTGATTCATCAAAATTTGACTTCATTTTCACACAAAATAGTGCAGTACTATGAAGGATAAGCTAGCTTCGATTCAAAATACTTTCCTTTTGAGTTGTCTGAGCTTAAATTTGAATTCTTAAGTTTCTTCTTGTGTTTTATTCACTGTACCCTACAATGATCACTATGAATTTTGTGAAAATTAAGGAGAATATGAAGTAATGCAATGCATAGTAGTTAATAATCAGCTTTACTTTAGCAGAAAGAGAAGAATGCAAACATCAAGAACTATGCTAATGGTCTCTCTCAACAAATCCCATGCATTTTCCAACCATTGCATTTTCTTGATGGGTTGGCAATGATTCATTGCACAAGGATTGTTGGGTCTAGGGGTTTTATGTGCTGATAATGAACCAGTATGTTGACATGCTCATAAGAACAAAGAAACAAATGTTATGCAAAGATCTCAATTGATGGGTATGAATTATTCATTTACTTGAAATGATGATCCCTCTCTACAATGATCAAGCGGGGTGAGATAAAATGATTTGGGAACAGATCCTAGAGTTATCAAAAATTCACCAATCTCTAATGCCATTAACAAACTAGGGATTGAACAACTCCATGCATTAACATTTGTATTTAGAGAACTAGATATTTATACATAGAGATGACCTTTAGTTTCATCTTCCCATTAGTTAGGTGGTTGTTCCTATTCACACATGACTCTTGATTTTCTCCTATATTAAATATTTACAATACCATAATCTTGAGGATTAGGTATCTAACAAATTGGAATATTGGAACATAAAAGAAGACAATGGTGTTATGTTGATTCTCCAAGCTTCTTACCTTTGGGATCTTCTTGATCAACATTGTTTTCTCCATTCTTAGTCTTTGTCGAGTGTCCTTCCTCATTCTTCATCACCAAAAATTATGTTACTATCTATATCAATGCAGTGATACTCTACTCCAATTGACTAAACCTAGCTTTTGATCTTCTTTGTCATGTTATTCATGAGAAATCCCTGACATTATTGGTTTTACACTCCATCCTAAGCCTTGCAACAATGCTTGTTCATTATCTCGAAATCTTGTATAGGTGTTTAAAAAATAGGTTCTTCACCAAGTGTCTTTGAACATGTGCTCTGATACCATATGCTCCATAAACAAGAGGCTTATAACTTGTCTATGTCACCACCATAGATCTTTACTATGAAAATAAAAGTGTAATGACTTTGCAATTCACAAACAAGATGAGATTATATTTCTTATTCTCCATTCATGTTTGGTTTCAATGCTTGATTTTTTCATTTATAATGTTTATATCAAGGTCCAATAAAGGATCCTAATGCACTCAATCTCTATCTTCACCATTATTAGGTATCTAACAACTTGGAATATTGGAACATAAAAGAAGACAATGGTGTTATATTGACTCTCCAAGCTTCTTGCCTATGGGATCTTCTTCATCAACATTATTATCTCCATGCTGAGTCTTTGTTGAGTGTCCTTCCTTATTCTTCATCGCCAAAATTATTTTATTGTCTATTATCAATGCAGTGATACTCTACTCCAATTGACTAAACCTAGCTTTTGATCTTCTTTGTCATGTTCTTCATGAGAAATCCCTTACATTATTGGTTTTATACTCCATCCTAAGCCTTGCAACAATTCTTGATCAATATCTCAAGATCTTGTTTAAGTGTTTAAAAAATAGGTTCTTCACCAAGTGCCTTCAAACATGTGCTCTGATACCATATGCTGCATAAACAAGAGGCTTGTAACTTGTCTATGTCACCAACATAGATCTTTACTATGAAAATAAAAATGTAATGACTTTGCAGTTCACAAACAAGATGAGATTATACTTCTTATTCTCCATTCATGTTAGGTTTTAATGCTTGATTTTTTCATTTATAATGTTTAGATCAAGGTCCAACAAAGGATTCTAATGCACTCTATCTCTATCTTCACCATTATTAGGTATCTAAAAAAATGGAATATTGGAACATAAAAGAAGACAATGGTATTATGTTGACTCCACAAGCTTCTTACCTTTGGGATCTTCTTGATCAACATTATTTCCTCCATGCTCAGTCTTTGTTGAGTGTCCTTCCTTATTCTTCATCGCCAAAAATTATGTTATTGTTTATATCAATGCAGCAATACTCTAATCAAATTGACTAAACCTAGCTTTTGATCTTCTTTGTCATGTTCTTCATGAGAAATCCCTAACATTATTGGTTTTATACTCCATCCTAAGCCTTGCAACAATGCTTGTTCATTATCTCGAGATCTTGTACAGGTGTTTAAAAAATAGGTTCTTCACAAGTGTCTTTGAACATGTGCTTTGATACCATATGCTCCATAAACAGAGGCTTATAACTTGTCTATGTCACCAACATAGATCTTTACTATGAAAATAGAAGTGTAATGACTTTGAAATTCAGAAACAAGATGAGATTATACTTCTTATTCTCCATTCGTGTTAGGTTTCAATGCTTGATTTTTTCATTTATAATGTTTAGATCAAGGTCCAACAAAGGATTCTAATGCACTCAATCTCTATCTTCACCATTATTAGGTATCTAAAAAATTGGAATATCGAAACATAAAAGAAGACAATGGTATTATGTTGACTCTCCAAGCTTCTTACCTTTGGGATCTTCTTGATCAACATTGTTTCCTCCATGCTTAGTGTTTGTTGAGTGTCCTTCCTTATTCATCGCCAAAAATTATGTTACTGTTTATATCAATGCAGCGATAATCTTATCCAATTGACTAAACCTAGCTTTTGATCTTCTTTGTCATATTCTTCATGAGAAATCCCTGACATTATTGATTTTATACTCCATCCTAAGCCTTGCAACAATGCTGGTTCATTATCTCAAGATCTTGTATAGGTGTTTAAAAAATAGGTTCTTCATAAGTGTCTTTGAACATGTGCTTTGATATCATATGCTCCATAAACAAGAGGCTTATAACCTATCTATGTCACCAACATAGATCTTTACTTGAAAATACAAGTGTAATGACTTTGCAATTCACAAACAAGATGAGATTATACTTCTTATTCTCCATTCATGTTAGGTTTCAATGCTTGATTTTTTCATTTATAATGTTTAGATCAAGGTCCAACAAAGGATTCTAATGCACTCAATCTCTATCTTCACCATTCTACCTCCACAATTTTGGTATGCCAATGACAAAACTTACTCCACATATCCAAATTGTTCAACCCAACACATGAGAATTCAACTAACCTTCAATGCATATATACATATGCAATGCCCCACACCATCAAGCACACACTAAATCATATATATTCTCATTCCCAATTCAATTAAGCAATGAACAAAATACCTCATATCGTTCTTGTTATGCTTTCACAATAGCATGAGATGTTAAATATAAATATAAATATGAAATTTCATAACCATTACACATATAAATATAAATATGAGATTTCATAACCATTCCATGCGTGTAGCTATAAGGGATCCCACACATTGAAATGATGTAACACCAAGTGAAGGGAGATAGACACAAAGTACAAATAGTGCATTCTAGCCCGTTTATAAATAAAGAAATGGTAAAGGGTAAAGTTGTAATTTGTCCATGATGCATCAAAGGGATCAAATAGAAGTTCACAAGTAAATATAAAGTTGTAAATATAAAGTTGTATCATGTGGCTGACAAGGCAATTGAACATGCAAAACATTAGCAAATTCACATTAGAGAAACTGTGAAGGCTTAACAAGTCAACTTAGGTAAACAATAAAAAAAGAGATGTGAATTTTCAAAGCAAGAAAGTTATTTTTTTATTGTATTTTTGAAATATGTTCTTTTATGTTTACTCAAATTTCAAGTATAGGAACTCATTTCATCCCAATGAAAACCAATTTCACATTGTTTTTATGGACCCTATCTCATATTTTTTCCATGTATTTCTAATTCCTTGGGCCTATAAAAAAACATGTGTATACGCATTGGATGCAAAATTCAACTTTGCGTCCAATAAATGCTTACATTTGAAATTTGAATAAACTTACGGCGGGACAAGTCAAAAAAGTGCCCCGAAACTATTCACCTTCTTGTTAAGAGCATCCACTTGAATCCTCTTAAGTTCTTTTCAAGTTGTTGTTGAGAGCACATTTTCTAAACCTATTTTTAACCTCAAAATTTCTCCAATGTGAAGAACCAAGCAATCAATCGACACATCTTTGAATTCCACCCAAATATATTTGTAAGCAAGGTTGTAGGTAATCGATTGGCTAAAACAATTATAAAGCATGCTTTATAGAATTAAAATCAAAATGAATTGGTAAAGCGGTGTTATAAACAAATAAAAATCATGTTAATACATAGGAAGAGCAATGTATATGTTTTTTCTCCAAGCTTCAACTAGTATAGGGGATCGCATGTTGATTACCAAGAACCAAAACTAGTGATTCAATCCAGGTTAGCCACAGGTAGCTAGTTGTTGTGGTATTCGATTTCAGGTAGTGATTGGCATCTCTGCACTATAATTTCCACAAAAAAATACACTTAGAACAAAAACACAACCAAAAAAACAAAGATTGCCCTAGAGAGAACCCAAAGGTAAAACTTCAACATTGCCCTAGAGAGAACCCAAAGGTAAAACTTCAACATTGAATAGTATTGAGAAAGCTTATAGGAAAAATTGACTTGTGTGAGTAGCAAGATTGCTAGGCATTCCCAACTCTTCATCTCCCCAACTCCAATGTTTTTCCTCTCCTTTGTCCTTTTGTTGAGAGCATTTTATTACATTGGGGAGCTCAAGGGCATATTCCGTCTAGGTCAAAAACCCTGAAATTTAACTTTTAAGGCTCATAATCAAAGGATTTTCGATTCTAGTCTATTATTGTGGTTTCAAGGATATGACACAAAGTTCCACTATAAGTCTTCTTCATTCCCATGCATTAATAAAACCATATAAAGCAATTCAAAAACTATGCATATCCTTTTGAATTAGGATTGATGAAGATCAATCACTGGACTTTAACATCAATCAAGTTATTTTTAAAGACATGGATCCTAAGCTAATCTCAAGGTACAAGTCTATCACCTTGTTAAATGCGTCTTACAAAATTATGGCCAAGGCATTATTCCCATATATTAAGCATATATTTTGCAAAACAATTCTATAAGAGTAGACGAGGTTTTATCCAGGATTGATAAATTCTTGATAACGTCATTACTGTCTCAAAGGGTATGGAATGGGATCATACGGTGGGTCTAATTGCTCTATTTACCAATAATGACTTTGAAAAAGCATAGCACAAATTTGTGGCACTTGGAACATTGTTGACTACTATGTGTGTTTCCTTGTCCATAAAGTAAATTACCATTGAGTAGGTTGGTCTTTTCCATTCCATTAACTAGGAGTGCACATTGGCACCTACATTACATGTGAGGATTGTTAAAGCCTTGGGCTAGTTACTAAGAAACAGAATGGATTGAGAGCCTTAGCAAGTGTATTTCCCTCCCAGAACTCAGGTTGATCTTTTCCATTCCATCAACAAGGGGTGCTAAAATCTTTTCCATTCCATCAACAAGGGGTGCACATTAGCACCTACACTGCATGTGAGGATTGTTGAAGCCTTAGGCTAGTTGCTAAGAAACAAAATGAGATTGAGGGTCGTTGAAGCCTTACATAGTTACCAAAAATACAAAGAAAAATATTGATAACTGGGTTATGAAGCCCTTGGCCCTAGCATCTAAGGGCCAAATTTGTACCCAGGTGAGTTGTATCTATCTGAATCTCCTCGCTGCAAATAGGCTAAATAAGGTTTAAGCACATATCAGACTGAAGTTCAAAACCACTATCGAGACGGAATAAGTGTTTGTCCTTGCAAAGTATAAAATTGAAGTATTATTAAGACTAACAAAAATTCATTTAAATTGAACATGCATGTGCAAAACTGCAGAGGCCATACCTGAAAATGGCAAGATGAAAGAGAAGATACAAATTGGGCAATATGAACATATGCCATATAGCAAAGAAAACAACTTGGAGATAGCAAGTGCCAAAAAACAAAAAGTCTACGCAATGTAATACACTTCATCCCCAATATCTTGAATGTAACCCAACTTCATTTTTCCAATATTTTCAACGTTCATTTACATGTGCAGAAACAATTTTGACAAAGAAACCCATAAAACTTAAATAAGAAATCACACTTTCTATTATTGCTTGGAGAAAATTAACGCAAATATGATGCTTAATCCTAATTAATAATCATTTGGAAAATTAACAATCAAAAGCCATCCCAACGGACCACAATTCACAGTGGGGCACGCAATTCACAATTCTGAGAAAACAACCGATAAAGCTAATATGATGTCCTTCGTGAAAATGAATAATTATTTCCAAAATTAGCAATCAATTAGCCATCCCAGGAGGCCACCATCGGCAGCGCATGCAAGTTACAGAAGACAGATAACCAATAACATTCATTAAGCATAATATAAATTTTAACTAGGATATTGCATACATCAAGCATAATGTTAAGTTTTAAGTTTTAACTAGGGTATTGCAACTTGGTTTTATCAACTCCAGTTTATGCATGCTTGAGGATTCCACCAATTACCACTATTGAGTGTTCTTATTACTCATTGCTGCTGAGTGTTCCTATTTTCCAATTTTGGGAGGGACAAGCAAAAATAACCCACGGTATGAGATAAAAATATACGAAAGAGTTTTAAGTGTTGAGGTGTGAATGTTAAACTTCTATAAACAACAAACCAAGTCTAGTTAACTTAATTTGAATGAACTGTTTCAAGTCTGAGTCATTGTGAGCTTTCTGATTCTAGTTTAGTTAATATTACCCACAATTACTATTACTATGGTTTACTGTTGAGTCGCATCTAAATATTTCAGCGAAAAAAGGCTCCCATGAGATTTTTCTTGGGGAAAAAGAAAAGACCAAAGATGGCTTACAAAGCACAACATCAAAATTGCCAATGATGTTAATACCAAAGTGAAAAGGATGCTATCACGGTAACCGAAGGTCATGTACTACAAAGCCAACTTCTTTAGTGAGAAAAATCTTGACACAGATAATATCTTATAAACTATTTCCATCTCACAATTGTTATGTAGGATGATATCATAATTTATGATACAGATGGAATTAAAAGGAGAAAATAAAGTGAAATGAAATTCCCACCTTAAAGATACAAATAAAGATATACTACTGTAATAATGTCATAAGACAAAAAAAAAGAGGAAGATGGCATTGCTCACATGCTATATGGAATACCTAGAGACAAAAAAAAAAATGAAAGAGGGCATTGCTCATAGTGGTGGCGTAAAACTGATTTCAAATTGTTAATAAAATCAGAGGAAGAAGAAAAAATCTAACCCACAAAAATGTTTTACACCAACAGCTACCTATACCTTGTACTAAATCAAACACCATGAAGTTTGAGATTTCAAATTAGCCTTCCCTTGTGGCTGGCTGCAGCGAGAGAGGATTAAAAATAATGGGAGTCCTCAACATTTACAAAAATGAAAAACACATGAAACAGTGATATGTGTCCAGGCTGCTCTGGCGGGATAGGAAATTCAGAAGTAAGAAGCCCTTCTACATAAAGACTATAAGACTTATATGATATGTAAGGCACACTGCCAACATTGTCCCTCACTTGAACAAAAGCGAGGGTGAGGCATCATGTGGCGAGCTGGTTGAGGAGACGTTGGTCTATCTAGTAAACACATTCTTCTTTAAGCACAAAGTTTGAGGGGTGGTTCCTGCCCCATCACGGATTCAGTGTCAAAAGTAGTGGAGGGTGGCTTTTCCTCCATGAAGGATTCACTGTCGAGAGTAGGATAGTGTGATAGATGCTAGCGTGTTTTGTTTAGCAGAGATGAAATAATCGAGCATGGTTTTTGGATATGTAGTGCTGTTCAAGTGCTATGAACAGGGTTTCTGGCTGAGTTTCACTATTCACTCTGGGAGACAAGATTCACGATTAGGGACAGTTGTAAATTTCTATGGAACTCTGTACAGTTGCTTGGTATTGGCTTTCTGTAAGAGTATTGATGTAGAATCAATAAAGTTTCTTGCTATTGGCTTTCCATGCAAGCAATGATGTAAAATCAACTTTTAGGAAGACGCCTTCCTTCCCTTTAGTCCAGGGCAATTGATAAGAATTAAACAGGAGTTGACTTTGCTTATGTGAGTCAAACTCAATTGTTTTTCTAAGTCCCTCTCTCTTGGTGCACAAACGCATATGCTTGCCATGTCAGAGAGGGTTCTTTAAGCAAGAGTTGGCTTGCTTGTGAAAGTCAAATTCTTTGTTTTCCGTTGTGATGCAGAGCCCCTTTCTCTTGGTGCAGATGCACATATGCTTGCTTTTCTTGCCTTGGTTTTCCTGAATACCCCTGTTGTTAAGGGTGATATAATTTCTACTCCATCATGTACCTATTTGTTTTATTATGTAATATATGCTGGCAATTCCAAAGGCAAAAAATATATTAAAGTATCCAGACAGCAGTAACATTTTAAATAAACTGCCCAAATGCCAGCAAGATTTGAAATGTTGGCCAATGAAAGACTCTGGCCCTATCATAACTTGCATCCCTATCAGCAGAAAAGCAACATTAATGAAATTTATAAGATGAGTCTCATCGCTCACTCTCACGGTGAGTTTCGAAAATGTAAACTATATTTACGCTTTATGATTAAGTGCAGTTAAATTCACTACATTCTACTTTATCACTAAACCTTCCTCTGTGATTAAGTGCAGTTAAATTCACTACATTCTACTTTATCGCTAAACCTTCCTCTCTTGGACATGAAGAACGAATTATGTACCAAAGAGAAAGAGACCGCACTATAAACTAGAACTGTAGACCTTCTATGAAGTCAGATTGCAAGACAAAATTTGACATCAAAATAGATGCCAGAGATGCCAATAATTGACGAGACTCGGAACTAGGCATATGCCTCACCAATAAGAATCCTAAAAGAGGACGTCATTTAACTCCAACTACAACTTTGAGAAACTCAAGCTTCTCCTTTGCTTTGACCATATCAAAGGTATCCTTAAGAGATCCAGGGGGTTCAACACCTGTGAAAACATAAAGCGTCTTTATCTCCTCAGCATAAGAAGGGTGTGGATCTTCTGTGTATCCCACAATCTTTCTAACTGCATGAATTTCTTCCCATATTTTTTCAACGCAATCAAAATCCTGCAAAACATCAACCAGCTACAATTTTTTTCAATCCTCGTCTCCAGTTAAATTCAATATAGTTGATCAAACACTTCAAATCCCTAACCTCCTTCAGCATCTTAAGACATGAAAAAAGCACATTTTGATAGCCACTAATAAAGGCAAAAAATATAAATATTCCTTGAATCTATTGTTTCAGTATCATGCTAAAAATGCATGATCGAACTACAACAGTGATTTGGAAAAGCAATCCATTCTAAATGTTTATGAATATGGTCAGAACAAATATATGATTTAGTTGGAGAAGCCCACCCAACCAATCTCAGTAAAGAATGCCAAATAGCTAAAACCAAGTGCAAAAGATTTTCCTATTGTTTCAATATCATGCCAAAAAATGCATGATCAAACTACATCAGTGATTTGGAAAAGCAATCCATTGTAGAATGTTCATGAATATGGTCAAAACAAATAACGAATATGTGATTTAGTTGGAGAAGGCTTCCCAACCATTCACAGTAAACAATGCCAAATAGCTGAAACCAAGTAGGAAAAGAGAGGAAAAAGTTATCTGATAAGAACAGATATCAAACACAAACAAAAAACGAACTCGAACTCTTGTTTAAAACTAGCATAGATTGGCATAGACCCATCTTAACCACATTCTATTGAGTGTCAAGAGGGATCAAAGAAATCCATGTGCAAAACCCCAATCTTCAAATAAAATAAAAAACAAACAAATCTCTGAAATTAACATAGATCTATTAAGCATTGAAAGAAATTTAAAATAAACAGATGAAAACCTCCTATCCCTCTAACGGATTAAAAAATATGGGTTAAAATGGCTCTATGCTAGCTTTTTTTTTGTTATGGTAATCAATTAAACGAAATAAAAGATCACTTTTCTTGACATTATGATAATGAAAGAAAGGATTCACATCAATTTTAATTCATTTTTTATGAGAAAAAAAAAAATCGGCGTAAATCACATGATAATACATTTGTTGACGCGTTTCGAACCAACGAGTGTGGTTCATCGTCCGTCGACAAATGTATTATCATATGATTTACGCCAAAAAAAAAAAATATATATATATTCTCATAAAACTTGATATGGATGACAGAAGCCTCAATTCAACAATTTAATTCATTTTATTTTACCAGTGCTACACACACGTAATATGAAACAGAGATCTCTTTCACCCAAGGGAAAAAACTTATACCCCATGCAAACATAGAGTCATCTTAACCCCAGATCTACTGAGCACCGAGAAGGGTTAGAAAACCTGGCTCAAACCTCTTTTTTTTATGTTCTGGTAATTAATTAGAAAAACAAAAGCTTGGGTATTCTTTTTCTTTTCTCAACATTATGATAATTATAAATAAAAAACAACAAAGGTCACCATTCTTTTTCATTTCATTATTTATATTATTGTTGCACTTGCATAGCGTAACCCAAGGATCTCTCCCACGCCAAGAAGAGAGAGCACCTTAGAGATTACTCCCACCCTGAGCTGTAAATGCAACTTGCTTCTACATAAGATGACACGGAGATCTCTCCTACTCCTGAACGTTGAAGCACCTAGGAGATATCTCCAACCACAGGCTGTTCTACATAAGGTGACATGGAGATCTCTCCTACCCCTGAACGTTGAAGCACCTAGGAGATCTCTCCAACCACATGCTGTAAGAGCATCTTGCATCTCCCTGCGCAATGACCAAGCATTTTAAAAGAAAGAAAAACATACAATTTTCGAAGTTATTAATTTGGAGAAGCCTCCAAACCAATCTCAAGACAGAATGCCAAATAGCTAAACCCAAGTAAGAAAAGGCAGAAAAAGGTTATCTGATGAGAACAAATATCAAAGTTAAAAGTTCAAACAAAAAATAAAGTTTAAACACACATTGCCTGAAACTAACATAGATCCATCCTGACCACAGATCTATTGATTAAACGGGGATTAAAAAAAAAAGATGCAAACCTCAAAAAGTTCAAATACAAATAAAAAAACACATTGGTCTCAAAAAGTTCAAATACAAATAAAAAAACACATTGGTCTGAAACTAGCATCGATCCATCTTAACTCCAGTTCTATTAAACAACTGAGAGAAATTTCAAAGAACTTTGAAAAAAAACACTGGAACTGTATCTATGCAAGCTTATTTTAAAGTTATGGTTATTAATTAAAAATAAATAAAAAGACACTTTTCTTGATATAGTGATAATGAAAAAAGTTTGATGCTTACCAACTTTATTTTTCATTTTATTTTATTAGTGTTACACACATGCAATATGAAACGGAGATCTTTTTCACCCCAAGGACAAAAACATGTGGCCTGAAACTAGCATACAGCAATCTTAACCCTGGATCTATTAAACACCAAGAGTGACTAAACCATCTAGGTGAAAACTTCTTTCTGCTTGAAAGATCTGAGGTTAAGATGGATATAGCTAGTTCTTTTGAAAACTTCTTTCTGCTTGAAAGATCTGAGGTTAAGATGGATATAGCTAGTTCTTTTGTTATGTTTGTTGGATTTTAAGCACAATCACTGTTGATTTTCCCTGGCACTCCAAAATCAGGTCTATGTCTAAAACACGATCATAAACACACCAAAATTGCCACAACACACACTTTGCACAGCAGAAAATGTACATCAGTGAATCAATGTAGTACACAAGAATTTTTGCAAACCCAAAACTTGTTATATTACACCTTTAGTACAACAAACACAGGGCTCCCGTACCAAGGATCATGGCCCTTACAATTAGCACTGATACAAGAAAAACTAGGGCTTGATGTTTGTTGTCACCCGGATTGTACAAGCACCACGACAAAAGCGATTTCATACCTTTGATCTGGGTACTGAAAGAATGTGGAGAGGGACCCATCACTTGTCAAGCTTCGTCGATTGTCCAAAGTCTTACAGGACCCCTAAACGACACAATGGCTAAGATTAACCTTCAAAATCACCACAGTTCTGAAACCTTTACCTCCATCACTTGATGCATCTGCTTTGCATCATTCCCCTGGTATTACCTATTGGGATCGAGTACCATCCATCGACAGAGTACTGGCATATAGAGTAGTCCCATCATCGACTCTTGGATTTCCTCTTGTGAGCACATGAAACCTCGCCAATAGAACCTTGCGGAATTCAACTTACTTAATCTTCTCTTATTTTGTTCCTCCTTTCTGCATCGGACAAGGAAGATGCAGCTTAACTAAACTATTACTCTAAGTTTCCCGTACGCCTGGGGGAGAGACAAGTCACTCCTTTTGAAGCTTGAAGCAGTCAGAAACCTACAGTGAAACACTTCAAAGTGTTTGGTTCTCAAGAATGGGTTCACATTCTCTTTCTATCTTATTATTTGTGAAACCGGAAATAATAACCCATAAGTGCATGTGGTCTAATCACTTCCGTTCTATCTCTTTGCACTTCCGTCGTTTCTCAATGAATCAATTGTTACAAACATTATCTATGTGACATGACTAACCCTATTCCTTCCTACTGTTCTGCAGTTCTACATATAGAGTCTAGACCATACTAGTTTGAATGTAGTGCCATGCATTGATGACTCCTCGCAGGCCTACGTGGATTGAATGGCAAGCTTAGATCAATAACAAAGACAAAAGTAAATAGGCCTTTGAAAGTCCCGGTATATATGTGATTTCCCGGTATAGATAGGTGTGATTTAAGTGATTCCTTCCCCTCCAAGGCCCGGTTTCAAGTCAATTTTCATATCACCAAGTTTGGGGAAGAATATATGCCGAGAAATCCCTCTATTTTGGAAAAATAGAGCGAGAAGTCGATGGCGACCCGTTAGCTTAAACATAGCAATATTAGGATTGACTAATAAACTAATAATCTGGAACTGGCTCTCTACCACAAGCATCCATATATGCTATTACTCGTGCTAGCTTTGGATCTCCTCATCCTCTCTTGTTAGTCGAGCAAGAAATTCCTATTCCTTCCTTCCTTGTTTCCTCAACCTTCCTCCTCTTCCTTCCTTGCTTTATTTATTCACTTGTTCTCAATACTCTATGCCTATCAATGAGTGAGGCGAGCAAGTAAGTTAGTGAACCAATTAGTGTTGGGTTAGGATCTTTACCAATAGCACCAAGCCCGGAGTTGGCTATTCTCATTTTGAAGCAGGTGCTCTACAACTCTATAAGGAACAACAATCATCTTAGCATTTCAAACCAACACCATTAGAAACTAGTACAACTTAGCTTAAACGATTAGAAATAACCAGTGATTCCATCTTTGAGGTCAACTTTCATGTATTGAAGTTTAATAAGGAAAATCGTGAGGCAAGCAGCGGTGTGTGGATTGTATTTTTAGTTATGCGGGAGATATGAAGTATGCTATGAGAGATGAGTCTATTTCAGGGAGCTGCTGTTGGGCTATCTTCCCTATCTCATCTGACAAGCTTTCTTCCCTATCTATGGGGCAGGAGGCATAGAAATCAGGACAATCAGAAGGCAGATCCTAACTTGAACTACTATCAACTACAACTTGAACTGTCTAGGGCAAGTCTGAGCATAGAAACATGTGCAGATTCCATACTTGACTCGCGGAGAAGCTTTCCCAAATCCGTATTATGGCCTAAAAAATGACCAAAAAGACACTTCAGGATAGGCCTTTTCTAAAGAGTCAAAAAATTGAGCAAAAATGGGGCAAGGGAACTGAAGGGTGAAAAACCTTCACAACGAAAAGTCACAGCAAAAAGAATTTAGGATGCATGGAGACCCGACAGGAATTTAGTAAACAAGTAGGTCTGTAACCCTTAGTGGTAGAGCATTAAGCTAGGCTTTCAATAGGCTTGTTCAACCAAGTAATATATTATGGAGCCTAGTAGTTAGGATGTTTATGAAAATTGACTCCCGTCCATTTCTATAAGGGTGGACGTCACTAACATACCCCTACCCGAAGTGGCTAAGATTAACCTCTTTTCAAACTAAGAAGTTGACTCAACTATCCCTACTTGTAGGGGACCCCCCTTATTTGGGGGGTACCTTTTTTTCATTTTTTTAATTTACTCTAAAGAGTCACTCGAAACGGTGGGGCATTTTGGACGGCTGGTAGGACTCCTTAACTTGTTGTAATAGGGTAAGTGATCCAGATCAGTTCATTAGGGCAGTTATGAATAAGTTACTTAGGTAGGGCCCATATTATGTATCCTAATCCTCGTGCCTATAATCGTAAAGAATGCTCGGTTTCCACATCTGAACCTCAGAACGAAACAACCTTCGCTATACTATATATAAGGTGAAACCCGAGCACAGGGGAAGGGGGCGCTCCAATACCAATGAGCAACAATTTGACTTCTCTTTTTCCCCTAAAAGAGCCCAGTAGCAGAGCCTAAAGCAGTAGTTTAAGCCGTTTCAACATTCGTTGATCCAGCGCCAGCGAATGGATTCGGTTGACTCAGCAGTAGCTATGCAATCGACAACATCCTGGCTATTAGAGAGAAACGTTGGTGTATACAATGCATAATAGTTTAGTGTTGGTTGGCCCACCCATCCTTTATCGCCCACCCTATGGTAAGGATCCGTCCGATAGTGACACACGACCTTATTTAGATAGTGACAAGACCAAGAACCAGGACTCTTTAGGTATAATAAGTAAGTTGCCAATAGTTTACTTTGTTGCCCGAGCAAAAGCATCAGTAGTATATCGTACGAACAGCCAAATAGGGAACAATGTTAATGTAAACACAAACAGACAAAGGAACAGGAAAGGGAACATTTGAAATGGAACATTGATAGTGACGCCGCCTGGGGTCTAGCTAATATTACGTGAGTAATCACTTTCAAAGCCATGTTCCTTTCAGGCAGATAGAAGCCTTCAACTATTGATCCCACGTGCCCAGGAGGTATGTGTTCGTACCATGTGTGAATGAATTACAGTTAGCTGTGAAGTGTAACTCTTTGCAGTCAACTCAGACCACCATAAGGTAGAGGGAGAGGAACATAGTCCCTTGACAAAAGGGAAAGGGGAATAAATAAAGGGTGGGACGGTAAAGTGATCTAGTTCTGAAAGGGAAAGTGGCCCTCATAACTAAGCGCTTCATTAATCCGAGTGGTCTAAGGCTAACATGTCTAGCAGGTTTTCAAGTGGATAGGTAGTTCGATGGCTTGGCTTGGCAGGTGAGATAGTTCAATGGCTTGGCTTGTTGAATGGATGGATTGTCGAGTAGCCGAGGATGCGTAAGCAAGCTCGACCATAAGGGCAAGACCCCAACTGGAGGGTCGCAATTGATCATCTACAGCATGGTACTATTCCCCTTGCCCCATTTTTGCTCTCCATGGCTCGGATACTCCAACCCAGCAGCATTAGGCACTCTACAGTCAAGCTTCCTATCATACTGCCCTAGCTCAGGCGACTCTAGTTCTGGTTATGGCTCGAGCGGATCTGGCTCGGCAGGATCTGGGGACCAAGACACTAACGTCGGGGATCCTGAAAGGGTCCTTTGAAGGGATTTCCATCTAGCTAAGGTCATCCACTTGGTCTTTTTCCCTTCCATTTACTATATAAAGTAGTGACATATGGAGTTTAGCTCTGCTCCATAACCGAGCAACGAGTCACCCAGTGCTCGTATGAATTGGAGAATCTCTTTGCATATAGGAGTATTTCACACAAATCGACTTGATACCAGAAGAAAGTCTGTCGAATAAAGCCCCTTACAGGATGACACCTAAGGAGAGTGAAGAAGTGAATACGCAAGTTGCTAAAATGTTGCTATTACCAAGCGACACTATTCCAATCATATCTAGTAATCAATAGGTGCTCATCCCAATAATCCCCTATTACTACTAGCTTTGGCTCATCTTCAGTCCCAATATTCACCTGTTTCATCTGCAACAACTTTGCGCACATATTCAGGGTAAGACAGTAGTTTACTGAATAAGACAGCTGTAAGCTTACATAAAAGAGGGTAAATCGCGCATACGGTCAGGGAACACTTTAGGGTGAACACCCATCCAAACAAGTAGAGTCAATAGTTCAGCATTTAGGCCATGGCTGCCGTGATGAACCATGTGGAAGACACTCTGCAGATAAGAGGACTACTAATTTCACAATTATGTCGAGATGGGCTAACATCTAGCTCGAAGGGGCTAAAAACCTCCAGCCAGGCATGGCTCAAATGTCATCTAACATCTTTGTTCTGTTTCAAAATATGGTCAATAGTGTTTTCTTTTTTATGAAGGGCTGCAAGTATACTAGCAATAGCCGAGCCGGGCTCTTCCGCCAGGGAATCTCCTAGTGTGACTATTTGCCCCGAACCAACAATCTACGCCATGAGCAGGTTGAAGAGAGCTCCGTTGTTATAGAAAGAGTAGTTACCCAATAGATAGGATATTGATAAACGGGGGAAGTTGTTGCTCTGTTTCACAAGCAATGTCGTCCTTTCCACTTTACGTAGGCATTTCACTTTTCCTCCACATTTCATAAGCAACTACCTTTCCACCTTGTAACTCCACCCTTCACTAACCCTTCCTAAGAGCCGACCCCGAAGAGCTGAGCCCAACACCCAAGTGAGCAGGAGCACTGGTTCACATTCTTTTCTTTCGAGTGCCTACGCCTGGTGTTTCATACCCAACAATACTAGTAGCAGAGGGAGCATCCGAGTAAGCATCTAAGAAAACAACACCTTTTCTTTTCAGGGCCCCTTGATGCTTATTCTCTTGTGAAGTTTGGTGCATTCACCCTTCCTTGATGCTTATTG